>VWZG01000495.1:421173-450090 GCA_013396735.1 Grallaria varia
TTTTTTTCTTTTTTTTTTTTAAATAAGATGAGGTCAGTTTTAATCTTCCTCTCCTCCCCCGTACATGTCCGCCAGTTTCTTGAACCTGGGCCCCCAGTCATTAAGGTAGTCGTAGTCCTGGTCGCCGGAGCTGGAGGAGTTGAGGGAGCTGACGGAGCCGGCCGTGGAGCCGCTGCCCTCGTAGTCAAAGACGAGCAGGGAGTCGTAGGGGGGCGCCGTGGGGTCGTTGTCCGCCGCACGCAGGCCCTGCGTGGGGGCAAACACATGGGGTGTAATAGTTTGGGTTGACTCCCAGCCAAACCCAGCCAACAGCCAGACAGCATCGTCCCTCCCAAAAGGGAGAGGGAAAAAGGGAAAAAAACCCCCAAAAAATGGTAGCAAAGGGAAATTGCAGCAAAGAATATATTTCTACATATATATATATATAATCATATACAATTAAACACTATATGCATATGAGTAGGAACCCCAAGGAATCCCAACCAATCCCAACAGGGAAAAGGGGAAAAAGGGAAGGGGAAAAAGGACAACCACAGCAGATACACATAATTGGAACTCAAGGATTAGCTTAACAAAATAACTAATACAATAAAATCTCACCAACTCCCCTTAAGAACAGCAGATTCCTCCCCTTTGGACACGGGCTCGGACAGGGCTCCCAGATGGGCCTCAGCCCATGTGGATAAGCGAGGCCCAAACACTGAGTGCTGCTGTCTCTGAGCTGACCCGACATGGAGAAAAGCTGGAGCCCAAGAGAGGGAGGACCTGCCCCCCTCCCCTATCTTATATACACCTGATTATGCAAGGGAATAGGATGGAATCCTTCCTTAGTTTTTGACCCCAGTGCTCCCACCCTTCGGGGGGGTTTGGGATGCTAAGGGAGGGCGTCTGGGGCTGGGGTGGGGTTTGGGATCCCTGCGGCAAAGCTCCAAGAGGATGGTGAGATGATGAGCATCCCAGTCACACCTCCCAGTACAGCCCTCCCAGCTGCCCTCGGCAGAAAACCCAGTGACTCCCAGTGCCCCTGAAAAAGCCCAGTGGAGTGGGAGGGCTGTTACATCCAGACATCCAGCTTTGGATTTGGAAAGATTTCTGTTCTGACCAGTGGGTTGCCTGTTGAGATTTCCAGCTTGGCCAAGGAAAGATGGAACAACACCCTTCCTCTCCTACCCTTATTTTAATTCTGGCGGTTTTCGTTCCTTTAGGAAAACAAAACAGAAAAACCACTCCCAGCAAAATTCTGCAATTAGGATGGGCATGGGGTGTGAAATCCTGGGCAGAGGGTTGGGAAGCTCTGCTGCTCCTGTGCGTTGTGGGCAGGAGAGGGAAACAGCCTCGGGCTACGGAGGAAAAGAATTGCTTTGCTGCAGCCCAGCATCAGGAAAAGCCTGGTGGAATAGACCTGCAATAAAGCAAAATCTTCCACCTTCAGAACCCTCAGCCACAGTGTGGGGAGATGGAGCTCATTTCAGTGAGAAGAGTTGGAATGTGTGTAAGAATGAGCCTTCATGGGTGTGGAGGCCTGTAAATGCCAGGGAAAGATGGGCAGGAACAAAGGAAGAAGGGCTTCTAATGATGAAAATGAGAAAAAGCACAGCAGGAAATGCATGTAATAATAGAATTAAATGGCTGCAACGTTTATTTTTCTGGCTTAGGAAATGGATGGCGGGCTTTGTCTTGGAGGAAATAATGCATTGATTGGTTTGTAACCACTCAATCACTCGAAACTAAAAATGAGATAAGAAATACCAAATGGACAGATATTTGCACAAGCAGATAAAGGAGAAGTAATCTAACATAAAATAAAGAAACCCTCTCTGATCTGAGATGAATCTCTCTGTGCTGCAAACTCTTTGAGGCTTTACACCAACCAGAGCTTACGAGGAAGGCATGGACTGCTGAAGTAATTACAAGTCCAGGAGCCACAAATGGCTCATTCTGCCTGGGCGCTGGAAAGCATGGTGTTTGTGATAGCTACAAGGCAGAAATCTGGGGCTTTTTGTTTCCACTTTGGATTTTAGAGGTTCAATGCCTTTATTAAGCCAAGTCCTGCACCCTTCGCTCGTGTCAATCCTTCCCCTGGTTTGCATCAGACAGCTGGTGTGAGCAACAGCACCCCTTGGTCCGTGCAGGCAGGGAAACCTGACTTTATCTGGCTGCTCAAGCTTTTAAGACAGGACACAGGACACCCTCTGGAACATACCTCATTAATAAAATCACCAATATCCCCTGGATGTGGGATTACTGGTCTTATAGGATACTGTGGTTCAGCACCGATAGGTCTTTCATCCACCCTTCTGACACCAGGAGTCTTGTTCAGCACGTGATCCATGGTCTCCGGCTGCTGCAGCTGGCTTAAGTCATAATCCTGTGACAAATGGGAAGGCACAGTGTGAAACCAAGAGCTTTTTATTCACATCATCTATTCACCCAAGGTGCAAACAAGTCGAGAGGTGTGATTCTGTTTCAGCTGAGGTTTGACGGCAAATCTTATCCCTGGGTATGCAGCACCTCTATCTAAATTACAGGTGAACCTGACCTCTGAGTAGCTAATGAAATTGACCTCCTAGAGTGTATCTTATAACAGAAGTTAACTCAAGTATTTAAATATTTTCTGAATATTTTCCGCAGTGTCTAAATATTTAGGATAAAAACCTGGCTTTTGTTTGCACGTGCAGAGGGATATCCATAACTTTTTGATGAAATACATAATATAATGTAGAGACACAGTGTTGGTAGACATATTATTGCAATTACATTTCTGCAGAAGCAAAAACATTAAAACGTGTATTGCATTTATGCATGTAAGCCTTTCAAAGTAATTATGTTCTTTTTGCTTGTGAAAAATCCCAACAGAATAGGTTTCTATCACGGAATGAGAACCAGGTAATATTTCATTAAAAATGTATTCATGTAGGTAATGGTGTTTTGCTGTTCTTCCTTTGCTGTTATTTTTAACGAATTCTTCCTAAAATATTTAAGCCTACAGTGTAGTTGCCTGAAACCAGATACTCCAGCTAGTTGGAATGCTTTAGAACAGTGTTTTGTTGTGCTGGTAAAACTATCCTTGTGCTCAGATGAGGATGATTGAGTGTCCAGGAGCAATATTTATAACTAACTTGACAGTGACAAGACAAAAAAGGAATGTTAATTGTGAGGATTTCTGTGTGGCATAAGAAGTCCTCAAGTTGTGGGTAAGTCCCTGCCCCAGCTTGTCACCAGGCTCACCCTCTCACCTTCGGATGCCATGGGGACCTCCATGGCAGGACGTGCTGCAGTGGTTTTGTGGGCTCCTGAAGCACCAGCCCAAATCACCGGCCTCAAACCATGGACCCCAATTCAACAAGCAAGAATAAAGCCACTTTATGATGTGGAGTCGCACAGCTCGCGTGACCATCATATCTGAGAGCGTCCCGGGGCCCTTTTAGGTCAGAGCGAAAAACCAGCAACTTAAACAAGAGTGGCCAAACGTTGCTATTTCAGCCGAGGGAACAGATCCACAGGAGTGGAAAAGCACATCCCAGGAGCGTGGGCTGGGGAGGTTTCCACGCAGCATCAGCCTGGGTGTCTGTGAGAAGCAGCGCCCTGGGAAAGCTGATGGGCTGGGGCAGCCCCTGGCTCAGGGCTCGGACACCCGGCAAAGCTTTGCCACCACGCCGGAAAGAGAAAATCCCCAAATCCATTCAGGCATTTCTCACAAGCCCCGGCCAGAAATGAAAAGAAATTAAAGGCACATTAGGGATGATTAAGTGGGAAAACCCGCCGAAGCTCAAGGCTGAAGCCAGCCAAGCCAAGAGCCTGCAGCCACAGGGTGGGGAGGGCGGTGGAGTCTGGCTGGTTTTATGAGGGTCTCTGATGGGGAATGGTAAAATACACAATTTTAATGACTGATATAACAAAAATACTGTTTGGATGTGAGCGCCAGTGGGTCGATTTATAGTCCTTCACCAGGAAGCTGCCCAGAAAAATCCATGTGTGTCGTGGAAGAGTGGGGGGAGCTGGATGGACCACCACAGCATGGCACCAGCTCCTGCAGTGGCCCTGCTTGCACAGGAAGGTGTCCCAGTGACAATCTCCTGGACCTGCTGGCTCTCACCAATGCCCACACTACATAAGGGAAGCCAATAAACCTGCCGGGTCATAAACAAGGGGAACGCAACCCTTTGCCATGTGCTGTAGCGAAAATAACGTGGTTTCTGCCTTTTATTTGAGAGCACAGGTTGCACGGCTGCTCCTTGGCCACAACCCGTGGGATCTTCTCACCTGGTCCTCCTCTCCACCTCCCTCCTCGTCGTACTTCAGGATGTTGTCCCTGACGTCGTCCTCGGGGTCGATGAGGAGCTGCTTGGTGTGACGCTCCTTCTCCCGGCGCTTCATCCACACCACGAACAGCAGGACCATGGCTGCAAAACGGGCGAGAGCGCCGGTGAGCCGGGATGTCCCACAGCACGGGGCCAGGCAGGAGTGTCCCAGCACCTCACCTGCCCCCGTCCACCATGGAGAGCCTCACCGACCGCTCGTAGGGGGCATAAAATGTTATCGTACTGCGTGTTGTGAATTTTAAAGGAGCCATCAGTGAGAGACACAAACACCGTGACAGGCCTCCACTGCAAACATCTCTTTAAGACTCGTCACCAGTGCTGATTGAGATGACGTTTATCAGGAGTAAAACACACAATCAAAGGGAAAGAAAACAGAAAGTGTGAAAACTGCGGCTTTCTGAAAATATTTGATCTGGATCCTGGATTTTTTTTTAGGATTAGATTTCCACCTTTATTTTATTCAGGGGTATAAAACAAAGACAGCTGCCGAGAAGGAACTGGGTACAGACACCCAACACCTGTGCACGAGGGGCTGTGCCAGCCTGGCCCAGGGTCAGCCCGTTGGGGTCAGGAGTCCCGCCTGTGACAGTCACCGTGATGTTGCCTGCAGCATTCCAGGCAGGACTGGTCTGGGGAGGCTCCTGTAATCCAATTTGGATCCCCTCATATTCTTGTTTGGTCCATGAGAGGCTCTTTAGGCTTCCAAGATCACATTAGTCAGGACATTAGCACATGCATTTGGCCATCGGCTTGCCAAGCAGATCTCAGATCATCTGAAATCCTTTCAGAAAGCAGGGACAGCTTTGCAGAACAAGGGAGAGCAAAGCTGGTAGCACATGGCCAAGCTCCTCAGGCATCAGCATTTGCATGCCAGGCTTGGCTAATCTCTCTCAGTACAGCAACAGGGACAGATGAGCAGTTCTTGAATCATGAGAAATTCTTCCCTTCTTAAACAGCTTTACCCACAGGGAACACTGGCTCACTGCTCCACCATCTCCCCCTCCAAAGGGCCACCCGTGCCCCAGGGGCTGTGTGCTCCCTGGGAATTACTGCATGGAAGTTGATATGGGAACTTTAATCTCCATTAACATCAGGAAGCCAGACCTTGTCTTCTTCAAGAACCTGTTCGTACGTTTGTTTTCATTCTCATACTCAGTAGCTGCAAATAATGTAATTAAAAATGAAGTTAGGGCTGGGCAGCTGATGCAGTTACACCTCCCACTGTCTGCTTTCCCCTCTGTTTCCCACACAAGCCCCACAACAAGCTGCAAAGGACAATCTGCAGGAGAAGGGAGGGACGGAGGGACAGCGGAGGTGGAAACACGTGGCCCAGGTTCTTTTCACCAGGGTCAACTCTCAACTGTGCCAAACCAACGTGGCCAACACAAGCAAACCCAGGCAGGACGTGAGAGCCCAAAACTTGTGGATTTGATCTGAGAGCAGACCCTGGGGGACAGGGCTGGGCAGCCCAGCTTGCAGCCCTTCCACGGGAGGAGGTGGTCAGGAGGATCCCAGTCCTTCCTCCCAGCACCAGAGTGTTTATACCCACGAGGAATTCAGTGAAGTGAGCAGAAAAGGACTGGACAGCTAATTACTGCCCCTGTGTGCCAACTGGCTGCCATCCCTGCCTGCCAGCCAACAGAATTGTGTCCAGATAGTTCAGCATTTCTTTAAGGCTTATCCCAGATCTTTTCAAGACAGAAAAAGAGAAAAGGAAAGAAAATGTAACTTTTATCTGCAGTATAAAACCTCAGCTATTTAGCAGACTATTGAAGTCCTTTCCTCGTTGTTCCTTTTCAAGTCTCTCACAACAAGATACCTGACTGGTCCACAAAGACAATATTATAATGGTTACTTGGGTTTATCTTTTTATTTCGCTTTTTTTTTGTAATGATACTTTTTCATGCACTTGTGGAAAAAAATCTGTGCCATTAACGCCTCTACAGCTACCTTGGAAAAAAAAAAAAAGACCTTCAAAGTGTCAATGGTGGATGTAGTGCACTCTCCTTCCTTTTATTCACTCTGCAGAATGGGAAGTGCTATTACTGCTGTTAGACCCATTTTCACTCTGCATGTAGTTTTCCTTGAAATCTATTGTCTTCACCCTTCACAATTTTTTACTGCATTGCTCTTCTAAATGTGTTATTTGTGCAGCTAATACATCAGGTAGCAAGAAGAAGGAAAAAACCCCTTTGAGCAAAGGTAAAGGCAGAAACTTCCTTCACAGGAGCAATCTTGGATCTGTCCCCTTTCTGTCTCTTCCTTTCAAAGTCATCAAACTTTGACCTGCTGACTCTAAAATGGACAAATAGCACAAAAAAATCCTGCACCTGCTTTTTTCTAAGCTATTGTTTAGAGGTCACGATACGAAAGAGAAAGGAGGCAAAACACTGGAAGGATATAACTGTAAAACTGCTCATTGCAAATTACATTTTTCATCACTGATACAGCGCTTTGCAGTTCTTGAAGATAAAAAAAAAAAAGTCAATTAGAATTACAATGAACGTAAAAATAAGCTTTTGTAATAAAACCCCTAATTTAAAATGGGATAATGTATCTGAAAATGGAAAGAGGAATCTCTTAAATCAAATGTCCTTCAGCTGAAGTTAATTTCAGTCAATAGGATTTTCAACTGCTTTAAATTGTATTTTAGCACTGGATTTATACAAGAGCAGTGAAAAGGCCTGTGTTTAATCACCTCTGTGGCTGCAGTGCTAAGGCTGAGCCCAGGGGCCCCAGCACATCTGCACTTCCCAGTGTCCTGGAGGTGGTGGGGCTGATGGACTCCACACCTTCATCAGGGAATTCATCACAAAAACCCCTTGTTTGGGGGAGCAGCCAAAGCATTTTGCCACTGGGCCCCCACGCCCAGCGAAGGACAGGAATTGCACATTGTGGCTGGGCACAGGGATGGGCTCGGGTGGGCTGGGTGGGGAGCAGGCTCTGCACAAACACCCCCTTTCTGATCCAGCAGATCAATTACACCCTGACACATTCCCATCACCGGCCCAGGAGGGTGGGTGCTTGCCCAGGGATGACCCATTCTCTTAATGTACCATATCATGTCCCCATTAGGTGACATTTGTAGCATATGTTGCTCTGTCTGCTCTCTGTTTAAACACACTGGGGGTAAATATTAAATGTGATTTAGCATCATAACTCCTATTAGCTTTAATGAGAGTCTCATGGATTCATCCGGCATTTCCTGATGAATATTTACCTCATTGTACATTTCAGCTCTTGTTTTTATCTGTTCCTACTGTGCCAATTCCTGCTTGAAGTTATAATGATATCATTTTTATTTTTAAGTGTGAGCACACGTGGTTATTGGTAATGCTCAGGACTGACAGCATTGCTGGGCAAAAGGGAGAGTTTTGCCATGAGCAAAGGGAGGGCCACTCCTGACAAACTGGGGATCCTTCCTCAAAAAACACTCACAGTCCTCCAGGATTCTCCAATCCAAGGTCATTTTACTGCAATGGGAATACCCACCATTCTTCTTTTCCTTGGAACAACCAGAAAGCCACAGTTATGCACTGGCTCTGCAAGGGACTAGCCAGACCCTCATTACCAGTGCATCTGGTACTGGGAACCAGTATATCCACAGCCAGCCAGAGACCCGAGAACTACGAGGGAGTCTGCCATGGGATTTTGGATGAGCCCTTCCCCTTTTCCCGTAAAATGTGGAGAATCCTGTCACACTCACTACCTACAAGTCGCTGTCAGGTGCAATGAAGCTTGTAGAGCTACTTTAAGTCTTAGAGAGACAAGTCTGCCACAAGCAGAGCTGATTCTGCAGCAAAGGAGGTTCAAATGCAGATTTGTGAACTGACCCCACAGCTCAGGGATCTGCCCTCTGCATGGAGCTTGGAAAATACCAGCTAGAGGAACAGGACAGCAGGGAAGAGGCTGGGAAACAAGAAGGAGGGTAGATTTAGACAAGGCGTTAGGAAGAAATTCTTTACTGTGAGGGTGTGAGCCAGTAGCACAGGTGGCCCAGAGAAGTTGTGGCTGCCCCAACCCTGGAAGTGTTCAAGGACAGGCTGGACGAAGCTTGGAGTGACCTGGTCTAGTGGAAGGTGTCCCTGCCCATGGCAGGGGGGTTGGAACGAGAAGATCTTTAAGGTCCCTTCCAACCCAGTCCCCTCTGTGATTCGAGGCCAGCCCCTGTGGTACTCACTCAGTAGGATGATGATGCAGATGAGGATGGCGATGATGGCCCCGGTGCCCAGCCCCGCAGCCGCCACGGCGCCGATGGTGGTGCAGTCGCCGTTCTCGTCGCACGGACACACCTTCACCTTGATGACGGATGTGTTGTACAGGGGTGGGTTTCCTGAGTCCGTCACGATGATGGGCACGTCGTACACACCCGCCTCCAGGTACATGATTCGCAAACTGAGCTGGGCGTAATCACCTGGGCAGGCCAAGACAGACAGACCCATGACAGACTCTGGTAGAGCCTTGCAGCCACACTTCTGCAGGCTCCTCTGCTAGAGCAGAGTCCTGAAGAAGAGGTTCTCAACAACACATCCAGGCAGGACAGCTTCAGCCTTCTGTCCTAACAGTCTGGCCAACAACCAGGCTGTGCTTTGTAAAATACCTTGTGTTTTCACCACCTCAATGCCATTTGCAAATCCAGTTGCACGTGTTGAAATTGGCATCGAACAGTGACACACAGATAATGCTCCCCGAGGCTGGGCTGTCTCTGGCCACTGTGCAGGCTCTGTGTTCACCCACCTTCTCACCTCGGGATTGTTGGGAAGCCCCTCGCCCACTGATGACGTGCTTATCCAGGTAACTCCAGTGTGATTCAGGGGCTGAACCCTGAGCTGGGAGGGCACAAGCTGCTGCCCCTGGTCAGGCACCCTTTGCCAGACCTCAGCAAGAGGGACCAGCCTTGAAGCCAAAACCAGCCCACAACTCCATGATATTTTTCCATCCTCTGCTGAAACTACCAATAAGCAGAGCAATTAGGGCCATTTGTGGTTGCACGCTGCAATATAAAAATCCTTCACATACTGGTAATCTTCACACTTACCTAGCCCTCCTGGTTCCATGGTAAATTAAAAGGCTGCCTTTATGCAATTATGGTCGGAGAAATGAACATTGATCCTGATTGTGGCTTATGACAATTACACTGGAGGAACATAAGGAAGACTGATAATAGCTTTTTTCCCCTTGGCCATTATGGATGATTTATACTCTGTTCACCACTGATAACTGCTCATAATTATGAACTGCATTAAAAAAAGCCAAGTGCCAAGGCTCTTAGAGTTATGCTGCAGGTCCGATACAAATCATTTCTGATTAACTATCTTGTCTATAATGTCAGCCATAACGTGCTTTAAAAAATAAAAATCGGATAAAAAAAAAGTAGGGAAGTTTGGAAGTCGGAAACCACACGTGGCCTCATTAGTGGCTGAGAGCCCAAACGTCCTCAGGATTGCCTGCCCCATTTACCATTGAGCCGCGTTATGGTCCAGTTCTTCCTCACCGCAGATGGCACACTTGGCAGCTCGAAGACGAAGGGCCCGACGTTTGGATCGATGTCAGCGTCCGCCGCCGTGATGTTGATGACATTCAGGTTTGGCTTCTCACAGATCTGCGCCTCCTTGGGCAGCAGCTCGGGAGCGTTGTCGTTGATGTCGATCAGGTAGATCTGCAGCGTGCCGGTGCCGCTGGCGGGGGGGATACCTGCCGAGCCAGACATGGACCCACCACCATGACTCCAGAACCCGGGGGACTGACACCACCGCAGACCAGCCCCCTCTCTGCCTTCCCATTCCAATAAACCAGCATGTCCACCTTCCCTCCTTGGACCTTATTAGGCACATACTGCACTTTCATGGTCCCTTGCTTTACGAGGCATTATTAAAACTTCCCCCAGCCTCCTGATGTTGTTTTTCACTCCTGCAGAACGTGGAGGTTGAGTTCTGCAGATCTGCAGCCTACAGCAATGTCCTTAGTCAAGCTTAAAACACGAGCAGGTGATGCCTAGCTGCTCCTGCAAACCTTGGTAATGGCTACTTTGAAGAAATAAAAACATTACAAAGATAGCTGACAAGAGGAAAAACCCCTAAGTAGTGCAATCTGTTGGTCAGCATTTACTGTAGCACTTGCTGGGCAGTTTCAGATTTGCAGATCACTGCACTGCTTCCAAGAAAGCCCAACTCATGAGCACACCCCACACCCAGCCCCAGCTTTAGTGGTGAAAGGTCCTTGCTGGAAGCCCATGGTATGAGCCAAGCATCACCAAATACTCTGGGTGATGCCTGGCATCACCTGATGTACCAATGTCCCTGGCAGCAGCTGATGTCCCAACGTACAGTTCTTCATCTTCTTGTATCTGTCCCACCCAGCAGGGATTCTGCAGCACAGCAGCCTGGGCTCTCCATCCTCTTCTTGATGGAGAGCCAAATTTGTCTGACCAATGACCAGTTACACAAAGTGATACCTGCCCTGGCAGGAGTGAGCAGCTTTCCCAGGAATGGCTCAGGATTTTTCCTTTCTCTCCCCACGCATTTACCTGGCAGCTCTGTGTTGGCCCTCTCACTGCCCTTCTCAGGCAGCAATGCCTCAGCAATTATTTTTTAAGTTTGTCTTTTCAGTCCTGGCTCTTCCTCCCAGTGCTGGATATAAAGCTACACAAATCACTTCCCCACTAGGCTTCTGTTTCCATGGATTTTCCTTCCTACATTCCCTTCTCCATATCTCAAGGGATCCTTGAAAATTCTGAAGGAGCCCTGGAAATCCTTCTTTCGTGGTTCCTACAGAAGTTCTTCAATCACTGGTCTCATCCTTTCATCTAGTAAGCACAGGGTAGATGCTTACCCTCCAAAACAATGTCTTTTGATCAGCCTTGAAAGGTTCTCGAGAGACCATCAGGACGCTGGGGCTGAACGTGCAAACCTGACTTTCAGGACGAAGCAAAGTGATTTTAGTGCTTTCACATTACCCAGAACATCTTATGTGATAAAAGCAAGGCCCCCACTGTAACCTCTGGGACAGATTGAACACAAAGCCTCAGCCTTTAGAGGCACTAACTGGCACGTGGCTGAAATAACCTGCAATTGCTGCACATCCAAATGCAGTTTTGTTGGGCTATTGAGTATTGTTGGGCTCTGCGTCCTGGTATTTTTGTTTCTTTGTGCTCCTGAGTGCAGTTCTGGGGCAATTTCAGGGGAAATGAAAAGTAAACAATTTTTTAAATGGCCAAGTGGAGCCGTGGAACATTTCACATTATTTCAGTTGTCTTATGTGGAGAGGGCAGGGATGTAGACAGTGTAGATTTTATGCTTGAGGAGAGGACTACCATAGCATCAGGGACTCCAGTGGAGAAGCTGGTCCACTACCTGAAATTAAGATTGAAATACTAATGACCAAAGAAAGAGGAATATACAACCCCTACATCTACATTTAACTTGCTTTTTCCTTCACTGCCTTTTTCACAGTGCCAGAGTCCACATTCCACAGAAAGGTGTCAGCCAAGGTTTTCCTGGTCAGCTGCAAGCAGGAGTCACTCCCATCCTGCCTGTGCAAAAGCTGCTGAGGAACTTGGGCCACTGTCCTGACAAACCACGGCAGAAGTGAAGTAAGCTGTGCCTGTGGCTGAGCAGCATCCTCCTGCCACTGAGCGCAGAAAAGCAGGAACATGCACTCAGCCTGTTTCCCTACAGCACTGGGCCCCAAAGGTGAGCTGCCATGGGTGCTCTGACATAGAGGAAGGGGCGGGACCCTCCTTCATTCAGACACAGAGTCGCTCTCCACTACTCAGCTCCCTATTTCATGAAACCTGCTAGAATGTGATATATTCAAGTTCTCAGCTTCACTGTGAGATTGGCTGAGATTGGCTGAAGGGTTCAGACGCTGCCAGGCTCCACACTTGTGCAGACACACTGTGATCCAAGAGACTCTCTCCTGGGAAACCAAGTTAAAAACTAGGCTGTTGATCAGGAATCCCCTTTTACCCCGTTACATTTCAGCCAAGACTTTATTCTTAAAGTGAATATCTTTGCACTGTAGCCCTGGGAGAGAAAGAGAACATGTCCAAGGAGTATTTGGCTAAACTTCTTCATCATGTATTGAGAACAGCAAAAAGAACTTCAAGGAAAGAAGACACTGCTGCTTCTTCAAAAAAGAAAGAAAAACCTCCACCAAACCCTTGACCCAAACCCTTTCTCTGATGAGTACATGATGCCAGAGAACCTGGAACTTGGGATAAATCTGGAAAGAGTCTATTAGCCTAGATGAAGCTTTAGCTGTTATCCTAAGCACTCTAGACAGAATTTTAAATAAGTTGTTGCTTTATGTGCATTTTAATGGCTGCAATATACCTGTGATAGATTAATTTTTCAGAATAAAGAGATTTATCTAGGTCCTCACTTTCCGAGCTGCTGAATGATGGATGGATGTGGAAGTGCTGATGCACTGCAGCATCAGCACTGAAGCCAAGGATAGGGGTTAACTGCACATCACATCGTACTAAGTGCCTGGGATATGCAAGGTCAGATGGTAAGGATTTAGTTGATAGGTTCAAGGTCTACCACTGCTTTTCTGAACAGCCTTGGCCAACTCATTTGACCTGGTTTGCCCTGTGTCTCCGGCAGATGAAGACTGCTATACCCCCTGAAGAGTATTTTGTATTTCACTGTCCTGACTGCCTTCACGGAGGGGAAGTTTAGGATGGGGCTGTGGGACCAGTCTTACCATTCATGGCAAAAAGAAGGGGCAAAGTGGGCTCTTGGTACAGCTCCTGAGCATCGAAACTCTCTCAGGAGTTTCCCTCACCCCTGTGACCTGGGATGCAACGACTGAAGTGGAATTCCAGAGGGAGGAAGTTTCCATTAGCCCTGCAAGCACCACCATATCTGCTCATAAAGGCCATGGCACCTCCAGCCTGAGGGACAAGAAGATCTAACACAAACACTGCCCCGAAAGCACCCGCAGAGTACGAGCAATATCCAAAGGAGCCCACCACCAACACCAGCCTTAAATGTGCTGCTGAAGGATGGCTCTGGTTTGAGCGAGTGCTCAGCACCCTGCAATGGGAAGGTGAGGGGGGCAGAGGGGGACCAAGGTCCTCTCCTTGCCCCAGGAAACTCCCGAGCCCTCAACAGAGCCTTTTCCAACGGGAGGAACAGATGAATGAAATACCAGCATGGCCACGTCTAGGTATGGTGAGCAAAATTCATCACCTCCTCCTAATCAGAATTAGGAAGAGAAACACAGGACAGCAGCAATGGGCCACTTGCCCTTCAGTGAGGCCAGTGCAGAGGTCATTAGTGCTAATTTGACCAAAAGCACTGAGTGATCTTTAATGAGTAGAACAAGCCTTAACAGGACTTCTCTAAGAGAGAAGACACAGACTGGCCTCAGTGGCTCTGGCAATAAAGCCCACCAGCCCCCAGATGATCTGATGATGGTTGCACGTTTCAGGAATGGTAGCGGCCAGGAAGGGATTGATCAGCTCTAATGACAGACAAACACACAGTTCAACAGGTGGGCTTATTTTTAATACTCTCCTGCCCTTCCCCTACAACTATTTTTGGTTTCCTGATGGAAGGCTTCCCGAGCACTCCGATCAGTGCCTTTGGGATGATTTCCAGGACCGGTGTGCTCGGCAGCCCTTGGAGAGCACATCCCTTTGACATTTTTTTAAGTTCAGGCTACACCGCTGCACTGAACTCCCCAAATCGATTTTCCATTTGTCCTCCCTTTCCCTTAATAACACCCTCTGTATACTGTGCACATTTAATTTACTCCAGCAATTTCCCGTCCCACTTTCACATTTTTGACCATAAAAACCTGAGAAAAAGATAACTTATACTGACAACTCTGTCAGGGCATCATTTCTCTTAATGCATCACATTAGAGTCTTATTGAAGCATGAACAATGTGAAGCCTGGGCTCACCGTTGTCAGCCGCCAAGAATGTGGCCTCGTAGACATTATTCTTAATGTAGTCTGACTCTCGATCAAGGACAGCAGCAGTAGTGATCTGACCATTTGTGGCATTAATGTTCAGCCAGTTTGCAGGATCTGACAGCTTAGAGTATCTACAGAGAAAGGAAATAAATACATGGCAGTCTTTTCACTGACATACCCTTAATATTGCTTGAAATACGGTTTTTCTGGACTCCTGACCTGTAATTCAAAGGACCTTTGGATAACTGGTTTTGTTGACAAACACGTTGTTTAATTGAGTATCTGGTTTTTGACCTTTACAGTTATTCAATTATTCAATGTCTTTAGTTTTAAAGGTTTTTCTTTCCACTATGTGCCACTTATACGCCCGTTTTCTGCTGCTGGGAGCGGTCATAGCCTGAGGTCTCTGCAGCCAAGGAGAAATGGGGTCTGCAATGACCACTGCATTTGTATGCCTGAATTAAGGGATGGACTCCTGTGCTGCTGATCTTGCCCTTCCTAAAATAGGTATTGCTTTAAAGTTAAGGATATTCCTGTTTTCTGCCTATAGACAACACTTTGGGAATACCACACTGGAAGAATGAAAGCTTCCAGGCCACTTTTGTACCAGAATTGCATCAGCAGCAGCAATGCCTTGGGGACACTGTAATAGGAACTCACAGCTGTATTAAGGGGAGGACTCAAGGGTGAAGCAGTTTCAGGCCTGCTCTCCTGTATGTTCCTGAAATAGCAGAGGAGATGATGCTCTGCATGTGGGAGGTTTGAAGAGAGCAGCAACAAGGAATTCCCTTGGCAGCCCTTGGTATCCCCAGGGCTGGAAGGACCCAATGGCTGAGTCATTTGCTGGCTACTCAGTCAGCTCATAGCCCATGTCTGTTCATGGTTTGTTTGGGGCAAACTTTTTCCATGTTCTCCAGATCAATATGTCCTGTTCACCTTTCTAGCTTGTTTTCGTGTTTCTGTTTTATTCCTTGCTCTTGATTTCTCACTCTCAGCTTTGTGCAGTTTGAACTGAGATGGACCATTGCTATCCAACTGGAAGCTAATAAATGGCTGAATTATAAATGACTGAAACAAGCAAACAAGAACTGAGCTTATTTCACAGGTAACTCAGACCTGCTGAGAGTTTCTGTAATTTTTTGTTGTACTTAGATACACAGGTGAGAGCACTGCTGGTTTCTGGTGAAGATTCCTGTCCAGAAATGGGCTATTTGAATCAGAATTTCATAGGGAAATGAGCTCCATCAATCCATGTGAGCAGAAAAGCAACACACAGCTGCACAAGCTCCTGCCAAAGGAAAGAATTGCATTTCATGGAGCTAGACTCTTTGGGATGTTTTCATTTTGTTTTCCTATCACTGCTGTGAGGCTCCTGCCCTTTCTCTGCTAAATGACCAGGGATCCAGTTTCAAAGCTGGCTTTGTGAAAGTATCTGTGGCTAATGAGGATAACTTGAGGTGTGACAGTGGCCATGCCAAGCTGTGCCTCGCTGGAGATTCTCCTGCTTCCTTATCTTCTATTTGTAAAAACTCTATTTCATCAAAGACTGTTTAGAGAGACACTGAAAATTGTATGCAAGGCTCTAGCAGCTGGATCAGCTCTGCAGAGTGCCTATCATGGATCTGTAGGCTTAGTTTTTGGGGTTTATTTTTTGCTAACTCACCAATGCCAACTGTGAAGTGAAAAATAAAATATCCTTTGCATAACTTACAGAGACAGGGCCCCAAAAATGCCCCATTGCTTCTTTCAAAGCCTGGGCATTGGCAGTCCTGATGGAAAGGGAAAGAGATTGTACTGGTGAATACACGAAATGTGTGTCCTGGAAGCCCTAGGAAAGAAACAATTCAAGTAACCGGCTGTTCAAATTCACAAAAAGTCCTACAAGACCCTACACTGTGATGACAGGGATGGCAGGTGCTCATTTGGATTACAGATCACCCACCTCCTCGTTAGAGGGAGCACTCAATCAGAAATGAGCTGCTCTCTCCTCTGAAAACCAGCCTTGGTACAGACATCAGGGAAATAAAGACCCTTCAAAGGCCAATATTTCAAAAAGAACGCAAGAAAAATGGGCTTATTAGTTAGGATGGTCTCTCTCCTCCAAAGTCGCAATACCTGTCTAAAGACAACAAGATAAGGCAGTGAACAAACTATCATTTTCTAGACCAGACAGCTCTGTGCCAGGTGAAATATTTCAAACTGCTCCTGACACAAAATGTCACAACTGATGTAAGTTTAAGTGGCCTCAGCTGTGGTCACATCGTATACTCAGGTTTTGCCAAAAATACTGCAGTCCTTACAGGCTGGGAGTGAAAAAGCAAAGAATTTCTATGGATGTAGAAGTGTACAAAAGCAGGAAATGCATTTCCCATCTGCACACCCGGAGGCAACACCGTTGTGGAAGTGTCACAAGGACTCTCGTTTTCACACACACTTTTCTGCCAATTATTTCCCGGTGGGAAGGTGTGTGAGTCCTGCCCCTGGACTGTGGATTGAGTCCCCAGACTGCCCAGGTGGGACAAAACAGAGGGAGTGACACCCCCTCTGTCACAGCACGGACTAAAGGTGCTCTTAAACCGCTTAGGTCAAACATCTGCCTCGTCCAAGGAGAACATTTTGCCAGCTGAATGCCTTCCACAGGGAAAGCAGCTGAGGAGCAGGTTGTGTTTGGCAGCTGGTCTGAAGAGAAAGGGAAGGTCTGAACAACCGGCACTTACTGGGAGCAGGGAAGGGCTGCTGGGGAGCATTAGTGGGATACACACCCAGTGCCAGTGGCCTGTGAATGGGCATTTCACTGCTCAGGCAATACTGAACCATATGACACCTGCAAAGCCTGCCCAGCAGCTGTTTGTAGCCACGCCAGCCTTGCAGCTCCTCCCTGCACTGAGGCTTTAGACCAGGCTGAGCTTTTTAGCCAGGCTGAGCCTAACTCCTTTGGAAGTGACACAAGGCATGATTAAAAACCTCAGCCATTCCCTCGGAAATATCCAGGCCTAGCCCTTCCTGTGCTTCGGTTTCCCCACCTGTAAAACAGAAACAACAGAGCTGCCTTTTCCTAAACCCCTGTGTTTATGAAGTGCATGGACAGCACAGGTGGGAGCATCCTGGACAAGGCAGAGACAAAGCACTGGGCACAACGCAGCCCCGACCTCTGTAACAACTCAGGAGCCTCTTGTTATTATCTGCTTCATCTGAAGGTGTGATCTGGCCCACAGCAAGCCACTAACATGGGGTCCATCTCTGCCTGCCCTCCAGCCCCAGCTGCTCAGAGCCTGCCTTACCTGGAGCAGGCAGGATTGGGAGTTTACAAGCTTGCAGGATACTCTGCAAGAATTGGATGGCACGTGCCAAGCATTTCATTCATATCCCATCAGCTGGGTTGCAAATCAGCCTTCAGCTGCTTGGCTCCCCAAGCTCCTGCAGCTGAACCCCCCTGGCTGTAGGGGAGCTCCCCTGGCTGCCTGGTGTCCCACCTTACTGCCTGGTGTCCCACCTTACTGCCTGGTGTCCCACCTTACTGCCTGCTGCATGAAGCGGTCGGGATCCACTGCCGAAAACGTCGTCAGGACCGTTCCTGTTGGCACCCCTTCCTCCAGCCTGATCAGCTTGTGGTTCGTCGGGAAATACGGGGCTTCGTTGACATCTGTGACCGAAATGGTGACTCCTGCTGTGGACTGGAAGGACATCTGGATGCCACTGGCCAGGGGGGCTTGGTTTGATACCATCACTGTCAGCATGAAAGCTCTGTTCATCTCGTAATCGACTGCCTGAAACAAACAAACAAGCGAGTGCAGAGCCAAGCAGAGAATGACTTCTACCATGCCACAGAAAGCTGCAAGATGAGAAGGCAGATGATATCAAAGTCGTTGCCTCATCTTGTTTCCTCCTGAGCTCAGTTCCTTTGAAAATGAAAATCCAGACCAGCTTCAATCCATTGGAGGATCTGGCCTTCCAGTGTTTGAAGGGTCAAATAGTTAAAAAAAAAATGCCACAAAGGAAAAATTGGAAACAGCGGGGAGGATTTGTCCTGTTTTTCGTTCCAATGCTAAGTGGTTTCCAAAAGTGAACCCTCCTGCGAGAGTGGAACATCAAATGAACAAACCCACCCCTGGCTGCTCTAATGCAACAGGTGGAGCCTGTTAAGAGGGATGGGACAGGTACTTAGCAGTGCTATTAGCACGGAGAACTGCTGACTGTTTGACTGGGATGGTCTATGAGGACCCATGAGCCTGAAGGGCTCTTTATTTTCCCTCTAAAATGGGCTCATAGGCAAAAGGTGGAGCTGCCAGGAAAAACGCCTGGTCTGGTTCAGCAGGTGGTCCCTCCAGTGGGACCTCTGGGCCTCTGGTCCTCCTGCAAGGTGGCTCAGGATCCCCCGAGGCTGCCTGCACGCTCCCACAGTGGGGTGAGGCTGCCCAGAGGCCACAGATCTCTTCTCAACACACACATGAAGAGGATGTGCCTTGGGAGCCAGACAGAGTGGAAAGCCTTGGCTGGCACAACTGACTGAACCCAGTATAATAATAATAATAACAATAACAATAACAATAATAATAATAATAATAATAATAATAATAATAAATTTCTAAACCATCCCTCTAATTATTACGAGGGAAGTTGCTGATCATGTGCCGTGGAGGCTTTGAGTTATGCAGGATCACACCTCTGCTTGTTAAAAACCACTCTGCTGTGATTTATGAATTTAGAAGCTCAATGGCTCTCCCTAATACCTTCCCCAGCGCTGAGTCTGCAAAGAGAACGCTCGTGGTGTAAAACACCACCGACTTCAGCCGGGCTGGGCTGATTTACATCAGCATGGTCTGCCTGCCCTGTCCTGTTTAATACCCGCTATTGTCAGGAGAGAAATCAAATCATAGGAGGCTACACGAGAAAAACAAATTTCAGGGGCAAAAGGTAAAACAGCGGAATCTCTATTCGACTGAAGTGCAAATGTTCCCGTTGCTAAATGGTTTCCTGACAGGCAGGGCCAACATTTAATAAATAAAAGGAAGCATAAAGATTCCCAGTACACCCACCCGCGCTGACTCACAGACTTGTACGGCATTCAAAAATGATCCATTGTAAAAGTTCCCAGTTAAACGCCATTCAAGGCCTTGAAACAATTTGACTAATGCATTTCCTCAATTTCTTTTCACACCCCTCAAATTTATATTCCCTCAATATTCTTTTTTTATTTTTTATTTTTTGCTGGTCTGTTTGCTAAGCTGCCCACAGCCACCCTGCACCTCCCCACGGGGGGCTCAGCGGGAGCTGGGGGGCTGAGCTGAGCAGATCCATGGGGAATAAAGTGGGAAACTCCCTGCTGATGATGCTCAGGACACACTGACCATGCAAACCTCTGCCAAGATGTGGCCTGATGCAAGGTAGTGGGTATTTTCCCTCCAAAATGGTAGAGATGTTTCCTCAGCTTCTTCCTGGAAGCAACAAAGCCGGGGCTGCAGCAAAGCCATGCAGAGTTAGACTGGGATCACCCATCCCACAGGCTATTCAGGAGGCATAAGTGTCATGTGCTGGCACATTGTGGCACAGTGTCCACCACATTTCTGTCAGATCTGATCTGCCTCCAACTCTTCTGTGCCCATCTGAGTCCTATTTCACATGGTTTTGTTGAAATAAATTAGGTAAAATCAAGAGCCTGTGCTGTCTTGGCAGTGTTTGTGCTACTGACCCCTGTGGGACAGCAGCCCTTTGAGGCAGACACAGTCCAGCCCTAAGGCAGAACTTCTTTCACACCATAACAAGCAGTTTCTACCAGAACAGTTCCTACTTCTGCTCCCCCAACCCGCTTCCCTCTGAGGACAATGGCACACCGAGTGTTGCACACAGCGCTGACCCCTTCCAGCCTCCTGCACCTCGCTGAAAATGCTGCACGTTGCTCGTCTGACGTGGTTTTAGGGACATGGTGGACTTCGCATCGCTGGGTGAACAGTAGGACTTCATGATCCTAAAAGCACTTTCCAACTAAAATGACTCTTTGATTCTATGACAACAGAATCCTGAAAAAGCCCACGGAGTCGCCGCCTTTGGGACGTGTTGGACTGTTGCCTGCTTTGTACTTCCCTGTCCAAGAAGCACTTGACAGGAAATGAAAAAGCAGCGCTGCTGCAGATACCCCTTGGTGGATGTTTGTTCTCTGATGTGGCACAGGCGGCTGCGAAACATCCCCCTGGAGCTGCTGCACGTCCTGCCCTGCGCCAGCACCTCCGACCGGGACCCAGCCCGGCGACGCCGGGGGCTCGCCACGGGCCCTCCTTTTCCCAGGGTACTTCTGACTGAAGTGAACAAATTTGCCTGATGTTACAGCTGAGGCAAATAACAACTGAAGCTTCGGCAGCATCTCTATTAGAAATTCACAGCTCTGATGCACGCAGAGTTTATAATAACATTTTACTTCGCCGGCTGCCACAGGGCACTCACTGCTGCTCTGGGAGATTGTCTTCAGACTCTGCCGTGTCTCATCTGAGTGGGAAGTTTCTCTCTGCCCTTGATCAAGGCTTTCTTTGAAGATTAGGGTCTTGCACAGTTATGGAAATGGTTTGGAAAGGCAAGAGCAGCAAAGGGAAATGTTACATTTTCAGCGATCAGACTGGAGCTGCAGAGGAGGTTGTGCTGAGGGCAGCTGCCAAATGGCCCCCACGAGCATCATCTGAACTCCCAAGGGCTTTTTGGTTTGGAAGCATTTCTGACCCTCCGTTTCAGGCCCCCAAAGTCCTGGTGAAGTGGTGGGACTCTTCACAGAACACCCTTTCCTGCACTGCTGCTGTGACTGCTGCAGCCCGGACACAAAACCCTTTGCTGGCAGCAGGGGGGAGTTACGTACAAGCAGCTTCAAAGAGCCACATGAAAATCCATCCACGCAGGGTCTGTAAATGAATGGTTCATTACTTTACTTAATTTTTTACCTGTGTTTTCAACCTACAAGAGTGATCAAACCACCAAGACACTTCTCCCAGGCCATGAAGAACAAGCTCTGAGTGGCCACCCAGGCTGACGAGTGTACATCGCCCAAACCTTTAGGCATATTCATTTATTAACAGAGAACAAAATATTTCAAAGAAGGAGGTGGAATCCTAGGAGTCTTCCCTTCTTCATGATGAAAATTTAATCACAAGCAATTTCACTCATTCCCCTTGCTGAAAATTCACTAAAAAACCTCCTGGCTTGATAGGGGTAGAAAACCCTGGGTGCCCAGGGGGATCAGGTGAGGTGAGATAGTGAAGACATCCAGTGCAATTTCAACTCTGAGCTCAGCTGGACAAGATGGGATTTTCATGTGGTTCTCTGCATTGTGAGCACTGGGGGTTACACAGCAGTGGAAAGTCAACACCAGCATCAGCAGCGCCTTGACAAATCTGCCCTGCTTTTTAACTGCAAGTTCGGAATCAGGGCTGGTTCATTATGCACAAGTCCTAGTGCAGCAGTGATGATCATGCAAATCCCCTGATGTTCACTTTGATGTGCCTTTAAACTACAGTCCTGACACTTTGCTACATCAAGAATAAGGGGGTCCTCCCCTGCTTTCAGTAAAAACATTGGCATTTCGATTTCAGACAGGCTGCTGATGTCAGTGTAAGTTAAATTCATTTTACTTTGTTCAATGTTTTCTGTTTAAGCAGAACATACACAGATATGGGTATGTGCATCCTCACACACCTGTATGAACCAAAGCACATGTGTCTAGAGCTGCTGCTAAGCTTGAAGAGGTTTTGTGATGCTGTCCCAGGTAAGGCTGTCAGCCATCATTACAGAGCAATAAAGAGCAATAAATAAAAGGACCCTGCTGAAATACCATCTGGCAGGTAAGACATTGTCTCCCTTGAAGGTTCAGCAAAGCAGCATCTGCAGACACACACAGAGCCTAAGGGTCACACAACAGGACAGGCTCACAGGCTCACACGTTCCTACCAGTGTAACCTCAGTGGCATTTCACTGATGTCACTTTTCCTAATACCCAAACTGTGCACATTAGGAATGACTGCAACTTGTTTAGCTAATTAAGAAGGAAGCAGGGCTCTTTTTTTTCAACAAAGAGCTATTCTTAAATCACATTGCTCTTTAAACACTAGTATTTCATCCTAAGTTTCTGATTAAAACCTTTTGTTAGAGAAGACCAGATCTATCAGGAGATGCTGGCTTTATCCATCACAGTGGGTATTATCCTTCCCAGGTGCAGCTCCTACACATCACAACAGCCTATGTGTGATGACTTTGCTTTTCTCTGTAGTCAGAGGGAGCATCCACAGGCATCTTATCTGGGAAGAGCTTCAGCGAATGCTGAAGGGATCCAGAGATGTTCTGGCTGTGTGTAATGACTGCAGAAACACTCACTGGCCTCAGAAACTGAAAGGGAAGCAAATGCTAAAATGAAGATAAAGTCATGTTCTTTGGAGGCAGGGAAGGAAACAAAATTGCTGCAGATACCTTGAGGCTTCCAGTTCTCATAGCAAATGGAGGGAAGAAGGGATGGTGGAGATTTAAGGTCTTATTTCTCAGAGTCTTCAGAAAAGATCCACTGCTGATCTAACCTAGGGGGTGGCTTTCACTTGAGTGGAGCTACCCTGAGTTGAAGGTTTGTATTTATTACTTAACACTAGGAAAAGGAAAATTTCTCTAAATATTTTCTTTCCAAGCAACTCAATGAGAGGGAAAAATCTCCTTTCCTTCTGTCACCAGAAAATTCACTCCTCCCAAGATCCCTCCTGCACTCCCTGCTTTCCCTTGACTGATCCCTGCAGTGAAACTCTACCCTTGATTCGCAGCAAACCAGGGGCTTTCTGGCTCAAGAAGGGCAGGGCTGCTCAGCCCACGTCTGTTCCCTCTCGCAGGGCTCAAAGAGCTAAGGAGAAGCAGGAGGTGGAGCTCAGGCAGCCCAGAACCAGGACCACGTGCTTGAAGTGAGACTATTCGGGACTCCTGCATGGAGAGAGGGACAGGACACAACCGATCCCAGCACTCAGATTTCCAGGTGGAGAAGATGTGAAGTGACTGCAGGCTCCTGGCAGTGCCTGTGGCCTCGGGGAGCTGAAAGGGTGACAAACACGGCTCTGCTTTGGCTCCCTCCTTACCTTCACCACGGTGACCATGCCCTCGTTGGTGACGGGGTCCGTCCGGATGGTGAAGTGGCCGGAGGGGTCCCCGCTGATGATGCGGTAGATGGCGTTCCAGTTGGGGGAGTGGGGCTGGTCCCGGTCCATCACCGTCAGGTTGGCCACCACAACCTCCACCCTGTTCTCGGGAACCTCTCCTGAATACTGCGAATAAAAGACAGGAGCGGTCACGGTGGGAGCTTTTTGTCAGTTCTCACATGCAATGAGCAACACATCTCTTTCTCACTTCTGGTTTTCCTGGTCTTTTTAAACTTTGAATACTTTTCCAGGCCTTTCAAAGCCTAGTTTCACCTCTTGGCCCAATGGAGAACAAACCTGTTATCACACAGTCACTGCACAAGCTCCAGCAAATACTCCAAGGAAGCGAACAAGAAAATATTCTACAGTGATGAGAGAGTTAATTGTCACCAGCAGGGGAAAATGGCAGACTAAAATGTCTATGTTTTTTTAGGATGACTATGTCCCTTTATCCCAAGGTATTTTGCCTCACTCAGATTTCAGTGATGGCATTTTATTGCTCCTTCAGTGATTTTACTTCATTTTCCTTCTTTCTTGCCCTTGATTTGATTTTGTCTCATTATTTGAAGTGTTTCTTGTGATTTTGCCACAGCCCTTCCTGGCACTTAATTCTCTCATTTAGCACTGATTTTTATGGAGCATGTCCCATCCAGGCATATTCTGACACATTAGCTGCATTCTTTCATGCTTTCCAGTCCCTGATTTATGCCACGGCTGATCAGGGATCCTGGCCTGTGAATACTTCCAAGTGTTTGGGACTCAAAGGCTGCCACTAAGACACATTCCTAAATTTTCAACTGTCCTCATTGCCTATTAGCAGCACTTGCAAATCAACCCTCTGATTGACATATGGCAAATTAAACACTGGGGAAATGCTGGGAGCGGCTGGCTCGGAGTCTGCAACCGAAATCCTGGCCTCAAACAGCCAGAGCAGAGCACTTCTAAAAGCTGGCCTTTGGTGTGCACAAATGCCAGGTTGTGTAAATGATAATAAATCATTCCTTTGTTAGCACAAGAGTCCACTTCCCCTCCTAACCCATCCCCGTCCATCGGCATCTTCCAGTTACGGATGCTGATATTTAGTGTACATTATTTCACCAGTGACAGGAAAAATATTCAATCTGCCTTATGCTAATGCACATTTAAATGTGCCCTTTAGTGGTCTCCTGAATGGCACCTTGCCCTCTTTTCTGTTATGCACCTGTCCTAAACAAGTTCCCATTAGTGAATGCAGATGGCATCTCTTTCCAGCCATGCCGAGTGGTGGGGAAGAACAGTGGGAAGCTGCAGGATAATTCTAATTCCAGTACACGCTACAGCTCTTCTTGTCTCTTTATTTCCCATGGTTTCACTTGTTCTTTAGCCATTCTCTCACCCAATTTGGAGTCTCTGCGGCACACAGCTTAAGCAGGGGAAATATATGGAAATTTATCAAAAGCCTCTTGGAACATCCATTAGATTATGTCGTATGTACACTCTATTACTAACCTCGTCTGAAATCCACTCCAAAGAACTGAAGGAGATTAGTAAAACAGGATCACCTCTTCCAAAATCCACACTAGTTATCACCCATTACATTAAATGAATGTTGTGGCATGGCAGCAATGACAGGCTGATGAGCCCCCAGGCTCTTTGAGGAGGTGGTTGCACGGATGACAACATGGTATTGTATTGTAATTCCAAAGGAATTAAGCAGTTTGTGAAACCATCTCAAATCTCTGACCCAGGACCTATCTTTTGTCTGTCATTAATAGGCTTAGGCCCTGAAGAACCAAACAGAATTAACTCATCAAGGGGAAGCCATCAGGTGTAATTAGAAGGGCCAGTCCTATGGGCTGCTGAACACCCATAGCAGGTCACAGCCCGGGTGCTGCCAGTGAGTTTGGGTTACATGGAGGAGTCTCACACAGTCACCAACAGGTTCTACAGCAGCTCCTCTAAGAGCCGTCGCAACATCCGTTTTCAGCCTGTAGTGATAAAGCTTCCATGACATATTTTAAAATACAAGGTATATTCAAAACTATAAATACTCAAGCACACGCCAATATAAAGCCTGGAGGAAGATCAGAACAGCCTATAAAGCTGTAAATACCACAACGCTCAGGATATACTGGGAAATCCAGAAGTTCATCCAGTTGTTGTTGTCCTCTGTTAGGTATAGTTAGGAAATCATCACTCCTAAGGAACACCAAGGGTGGATATTGCCTATTAAGCTTATAAAGCAGAGTATTTTTCTGATGAGAACAGAGCATCTTTCCTGGAATCAAAGGAGCCATCCAAAGCTATGCAGGGTAAGAAGCAAATCTTGGAGAGATGTGCCATGAAGAAGAGAACAATTTTCATCAGCTACAGAGCAGCAGCTACTGGGAATTCAAACCCAAACCTGAACTTCCTCCTTCTCACACTCCCCCACAACCATTATTACAGGTGAATGCTGTAATGTGTATTGTCCACAATTGTCTTTACCTTTAATAAAATTAAATAATGACAGTAAATTACACCTGCTAAATGCAGGATGGCAGCTCAAAGCTACCCACACTTCTTTAATGTCATTCCCTCCCTACCCTGGAGTAATTCAGTATAATGAACATCTTTCACAATGCTGCTTTCCAGCATTCCCTCTGCTCTTAAGTTCTCTTTCGTAGGATTACAATTGATTTTCAAATACAGAGAAGCATATCTATTCAAACAAGGTAAAACAATGGGCAGCAGAGGAGCTGCTGGAGTAAACACGAGATTGATAAAGCAGTGCTTGACCTATACCTCTAGCACTTACTCATATTCCCCCATATTTCATTCAGCTTCACTTTCAATTGTTGCATTTGAAGTCCTTAATTTCCAGAGTGCTTTCTAAAGACCATTCACCAGGATTTCTATGGCTGATTGTTACACACTTCGCTTCCCTTCTCAGATGAGGATTGTTCTGAAACCGGCATGTTCTAAAATCCTTAAATTCTGTAAGGTCTTTTTTCCTCCCCTCCTATAAAAGCCTGTGCTGGCAAGTCCTTCTCCCACTCCTCTGCAGATGGGCTGTCTGAAGTCACGTCTTGCTGAAAAGGCAATAATTCATTCTGATTTTTGGGTTGGTACTAAAATTGCTTAATCTCAGAGTCTGTCTCTCGTCTGCCTCGGACCTGACAGCACATAAACACGCAGACAAATATCATTCTGGAGGAGAAAGGGATTGATGTGGGGGACAAATGATGAATTCACACCATGACTTGACTTTGTGCAATAAATCTGGACTCTGGGCAGCGAAGCCACGCGCAGCTGAGTAAAACCAATTAGCTCACTGCAGCCACTCCTAGGGAGGTGTGGAATCGAGACAGATGAATACAAAGATAATTATTCAGGTTTCCTTCTGAAGGGAATTCCTTTTTTCCAAGGTTCTTACCTTTCCCCCACAACCTCCCCCTCCGAGCTGGTTTTGCTAAAAAGCTGTGAAAGCAAAGACTTGTTCACATGAATGTCAGCAGGAAAGCTTTCTGTTGTCTCCAAAATCCGCTGATGATGATGCCACACTTGTTCCAGGCAGCAGCATTTTAGGAAGGCAGAATTGCCTGGAGGAACAGTGTTTCATGACCTATAGCTATGGATTAATGCAGGGAAAGAAATAAGGGCATCTCAGTCCTCTTATTGGACTCTGAGCCCTTCCCCTGACAGCTCTGGCTGCTGCAAAGTGCTGAATCTTCTCCCTGGGTCCCTTAGGCTGAGAGAAGCTGAAGTGAGAGCGAGCGAGTGCACGTGCACACGTGCTGGTGGGGAGTCCCATCTCTGCCCAGTGTCTGCTCCCAGCACTCCAGCTGGGACCAGCACCCAGCACTCCAACTGGGACCAGAACCCAGCCCCAGCACAGCCCCCAGCTCCTCACACTTCAGGGCATCCGCCCAACCCCGCGCTGGCACCCCAGCCAAAGGGTTTACCTATTCTGCGTGGTATTTAACAAAGATGCTTGAATAGCAGGCAAATTAATAAACAACTGCGGTCTGGCTGCGGCAATCTGTGTAAAATGGGGGGAAAAAAAAAGTGATGAAAATCTCCTAATAAATCATTAATTGCGATGTGCCTGCCCAGCCGCAGCACGGAAACAAGCAAATGCCATCCTAATTGATTGCTTCTTATTCCATCTTTACAGGCCTGCATTTTTTATTGTGGGGGTTGAATAAGCCCAGAGGTGTAAAAAACCTCTAGATTGTACTCCATGTATCTGTCAACTTGATATTTAGATCAATAATCCTCTTTTCCCCACCCCCCTCCGCTCCTACTACTGGTAATTTAGCTTTTCTTCCTAGCAGCCTAATTGCTGTTTTCTTAAGCCTTGCTATCAATCCCCTGACCTTTAATTTCCAATATTGTTTGCAGTAGGGATGGCTGTGCTGGGGCTGCAGGTTCTCCCAGCCCTGTGGGTCTGTCCTGGCTCTGAGCTGCCAGGACAGGCACTGCCAGGCTGCCCCTCCACTGCTGCCACCGCAGGGACCACAAACTCCCTGGAACGTCCACAAACCTCTCCATGAAGGCAACTTTATTGTGCAGATCAGGTTTTGGGACGCTCGCTTCTTGTTTTATTGAATAACTGCTCGCTCCAGTGAGGTCCTGAGCGATGTCCCCTGATGTCCTCCCTCCTTTTGGAGGCAGCTCTGCATGACACCATCTGTGAGTTTCTTTGCTGCTGGTTTTTCAGGCTCGTGGCCACACCACCCCCTGCACTGCACCATCCCTGCTCCAACCTCACCTCCACTCGGACCTGCTCCACAGTCCGGCCATGTCCTTCAGACTAGTTACGCTTCCCAAAACGTGACCCACGAAGCCCAGGGTGCCCTTGGCCAGCTCACAGCTCTGCTCTGCTGCTCCAGGGCCCAGCTGTCACAGCGCTCATTGCCAAAGGAACTGTGTCCCCCAACATCAATCCCTTTCTCCTCCAGAATGACCTTTGCCTGTGGTGGTCGTGCAGGAGCCAGCCTTGTCCAGCCAAGCCACAGAGGGCAAACCAAGAAGCTCACCAGCTTTAAAGGATGGTTTGTTTGGAAGTTCTGTCTCTGTCCTCAGCAGTTCGTGTCCCCAAACCCTCTCGCCTGCCTGCACAGGAGTCCTCTGTGCTGTGAGCGTGGTGTGGTGGGCCAGGGCACCTCCAGTGCAGGAACCACCATGTGGGCTCAACACACTGGGTTTGCTGCTGCTGAGTTTGGAAAACACCAGCAAGCCCTAAGTTGGACACTTCTGAAGCCCATCTCGTGATGGAGCACAAACAGCCTCCATCACGTTCCTGTCTTCACGCTTCGTCTTAACCCATGTTACTTTTTCAAAATCTCAAGGAATGACTCATTTTGGGTTTATATACAGGTTTTACTCTTTGAGTATGAAGACAAAGCAGGAAGAGAGGGGAATAAAGCAATACCCTCTCTTTCAGAAGCAGCAAAAGGAAACTCTCTCACTTCAGACTCTGGTGTGTGGAAGGAACGTGCAGGTTTCACCTTGGTTCAAAGACTCTTGGAGTACTTGCCAGGAGTTCAGAGCACAAAATAGTAA
>VWZG01000495.1:454625-471341 GCA_013396735.1 Grallaria varia
CATGCCGTGTTCTAGAGGAGGCACCGTGCTGTGTTTTGCAGGGGCACCATGGTGGGTTCTGCAGAGGGCACCGTCCTCTGTTCTGCAGAGGGCACCGTGCTGTGTTCTACAGAGGGCACCATGCTGTGTTCTGCAGGGGCACCATGCCGTGTTCTGCAGGGGCATCGTGCCGTGTTCTACAGGGGGCACCGTGCCATGTTCTACAGGGGCACCATGCCGTGTTCTGCAGGGAGCACGGGTGCTGTTCCTCCCGGGTATCACGGGCAGGAGCAGCATCGTGGGCTCTGCCTCCCCAGCTCTGGCTGCGACTGCTCGCCCCGGCACCGAGAGCAGGTTGTATTATTCTTGATTTTACACCAAGTAGTACACGTGTCCAATCTGAGAGAGACCAAGAGAGTATTTTTTTTTAATATAACTCCCCTCTCCCCGCTGTTTTTTCTTTTTTTTTTTGGTGACAGAAAATTGAAATCCATAATGAAACTGTCGTTCCCATTTTTTTCATCACTAGTCTTTGGCAATTTTAAACTCTGAGGTCTGAAAAATTCATTACTACTAACTTCCATCAAGGGTGTTCCTGAAACCAAAATTACTTAATCAACTCATTTTAGCTTCTTGTGTAGACCTAATTCAGAAAAACTTTATCTTCTTGAATTGTTATTGCAATTAATTTCCCCCCCCCTTTCTTATTCTGTAGCAGACGACATTTCAGTAATTAGATATTTTATAAAAATGAGTTATTCATTCAGAATAGCTTCACTTTTGTATTTGATTAATCATATTACCACAGAGGTCTGGGTTTTGTCTCCAAGGAAAGTTTAATGACCTCATTTTAATCCTTCTTCTAACCACCAGGCAGGTATCAATGAAGAGAAATAAAATGATTTTCTTTTTTTCTTTTCATCTGCTTTTGTTTTTTTTGCAATCTCAAGATTACATTTGATGCTTTTTCTGTGTGACTGACCCATTCACCAGGAATAATCTGGCTGATTCCAATTAGGTTCAGGACAGAATCAGGCTAAACAGAGCCTTGAACTGTGCCTTAATAACTAATGCTCAGTGTAATGGAGAGGAACCAGAACTGCTTTACCACGTGGCAGCCGGTTTAAAGCACTGTACATGATTAATTTGGTGATAATTTGAAAATGAATGTACTGAAAGGAAATAAACAAAACAAAAGCCACTGCAAATTTAGGTTTTGATTAATGGGGTCTATTAGGAAGAGACTTCTATCAAGGAGATGATACTTTTTTTTTTATATCAATGCACATATACCCACACAATGTAATGGAATAATTCATATAAACCACAATTTATCTGGAAGGAGAGACTTGGATATGATTGATGACTGTTTGCCTTGCATCAGCATCTGTCTCTGCTTTGGATCTAGCTGCATGCACATCTATATTTGCGTATTTGTTCATATACATCTTTGTATCTCTATCCATTTTGCAGACTCCCCTAAGCAGTCTCGAAGGTATTTCAACCTTTCTGTCATATGTTGCACTGGTGTAAGGGCTTAACAGACATCACAGGAGAAGCTGATGCTTTTTTCATTAAGACATGAGGAATTATTGTTTTCTCATAAAGTGAGAAATATCTTTCATTTCAGATGAAAGAGGTGATAAAATAAAGAACAAAAGTCGAGTATCCACAAGAGAGCTCGAAGCGTGTCTTGTGTTCCACAGCGCTGCATCAAAAGAGACCTTCAGGCACCTGAAGATGCTGTGCCTGGGAAAGCTCATGGGGACTCTGCAGCCTGAGCTGGGGATCGCCCTCCTCCTTTACCAGAATTAAACTGTGTGGGCATCCCACCTCCTAAGCTCCACTGGACAGGCTTTGCATCCAGGTCGGGATCCATTTCCAAAGCTTGGTTGGACTTGAAAGGCAGGTCAAGTTGTAAATAATTTCTATCAGGACGTATGTACTTTCTAACGATGGTTAACCTGCGTGTCTGCAGTGGCAAAGCCCCTGGAACTACTGCAGTGAGTCCTGCACAAGGCTGAGACAGGACGGGAAGAACAAATATTGTTTCTGCTTGTGCCCTGTTTGTTGCTGCCACCTCTTGACCTAACATCCTCAATCCAATGCACTGCTCATGGCAAAGGTTTTCATCAGGACCTGGTATGAGAGGCAAAAGCCCATTTCAATTTACAAACACTGGGCTCTTATTTAGGAAAAATAGACTGATTTGTAGTTTTTAAGACTTCACCTACAATATATTTAATGGAAATGCACACAGAATTAGATAGATGCTCATGTACCCAAACCCTACTGGGCATATCCGACTCAGTTGAATACAATAATTTCTTTCAGTTAGACATGACAGCTCTGTAACAGCCCAGGCTTTGCTGGGTAGTTTGGCTGAGCTTTGTTTTGATTGGAAAATTGCAAGCGAACACAGTCATCTGGGATTTCCCACGAAAGCACAATTGATTTTTAACGCCAAAGCCTGTCTGCAGGACTGCAAAGAACTCCTGGTCTGTCTCAGGCTGTAAAACCACACAGTCCTCTTCGTTCTCACTGTGGCATCCAGCCTTTCCCCTGGCCAGCTCCGAGCCGTGCAATCAACTGGACTTCCACTTCTTGAGACAACTGCCTCTGAATGATGCCACAGGCACAGATTTGATGGTTTAAAGATACTGTAGGATCCAGGCTAATCCACTTTCAAATGTCATTGTAGACTTCCTGACTGGCACAGGTGCAGTGATGGGGACTGTGAGATCTGAATGGGCAACTTTAGTCCCTGTGCTGGCAAATCAGGCACACAGTGCTCAGGAGTTAAGCCCTTGATCTTTTCCAGGATCTTGGAATGGGAAGGAGGCAGATGGACATGTCCCCAGGTCCTGTGAGACAGCTATCCGCTTTCCCTAGTTTTTCCTGGATCAGCCTGGTGAGATCTCACTTTAGGAAGCCCTTGGCAGGCATCCTGGTCCAATTTTCTGCCTGCAGAAAATCCCACTGACATCCCGTTCCTGCTGGGTCCTCCCTTCACAGCGTAAGATTAATTTGTAAAACATGAGCATGCATGTAAAAGGGATTTCTCACAACACTCACACGTGCCAAACGCTTCTGGATACATCTACCTATGAATGTGTTTAGGAAACCCCAAGGCAGCTGATGTGGACTCTGATTTTGGTTTCCTACAACCATCAAATATAATTTCTCCAAAGTACACCTCTTTACATCTTTGCATCACAGTCATTTGGAAGTCACAATCTTTCAGCCAGAAGGAAAAGCTGAGGGTTTTTCCCGCTACTTGGCTATTTTGGAGCTCACTGTTTAAAACAGAGCTCAGCAGGCTTTGTCTCGGGGAGGCTGGAGCCCAGGTAAAGCATTTACCCCCAGCTTTGCCTCTTGCAAAACAAGCCACGTTTTTACAGTTCACATCAGCTATTTCTGCAGCTCCAAGCGGGGCTGCTCTTGCACAGGTTGATGCACAACCATGCTCTGCCCTCAAATAAACAACGAGCATAAGAACAAACGCACACAGAACAAGGAATACAGTTTTGGATTATGCTTGTTTGCTTTCCCACAATTTTGGCAAGTCCAGAGATAAGGAGACGAAGTGAATGCTGCGTCATAGCTGTGAAAAAGGAAACACCAGGGCTCTTGCTCAAGGCATTGAAACTGGGATTACTATATCCAGACTGGGTCAGAAGAAAAGAAACCGAGCAGAGCACGGAGCACAGCAGGGTTAGCAGGATAACGGGGAATGGGAAGCTGTAAAGTGAAAGGGATTGGAGGATCTTGGCTTGTTTTGCTTCACGAAATGATGCACATTAGTGAATAAGGGTGGAAAGGGGAGAGAAAATGGGAAGGAAACATCAAACATTCACTCTGAGATTGCAAAGCACTTCTCCGAGTGGGCTCATTGACATCTCCCATGGTACTCAGAGGAGCCAGAATACCTGCCCAGATGAAGGTCAGACATTTTTGGCAGTGTAGTGCCAAAACTAAAAAGTCCTTTGAACTCATGTTTCTCTGTTTGTTTGGGAAGTGCCGAGCTCTTCCCTGCAGGTTCCTCTGCTGCCCGATCCAGCCCAGCACGAGCCGGGTTACGAACTCAGCATCTCTGCAGCCACCAGAGATGGGTGTGGGCTGACAATAGTAATTAAACAGGACAGTTAAAAACTGGCAAGAACCGCTTTTTCCAATGCAATTGCAACAAAGACTTGTTCCTCCGCTGATTAGCCAAATCCACATTACAACCCTTATCCAGCACCACATTCCCTCCTGCTCCAATACAGCACCTCTGAATACAGGGCATTCTGTACCAGCCACTCTGCTTTGAGTCCAGCAAATCTTTGGCCAGATTTGCCAGGCAGCAGCAGCCACCACTGTTGGGGCACTGTGAGCCCAGAAACACCCACCTCTGCCCGACAGTCCAGTCCCAAACCTTTTCAGCTGTCCCTAACTGGAGTCAGTGGCAGGATTAGGCAGTAAGGCAGCGCAGCGGGGAAGGGGATGCAGTCCTAGAGCTGCCTCTTTAAAACTCACTCCACTGGGTTCAGCTTTGGAAGGGGAGATTCTCAAAGCAGTGCCAAAGGGCAAATTTTAAAGTAGCTTTAAATAAGACCTCCTAAGGCTCAGGAGCTTAAAAAACTTGAATAGCCCAGTTTCTTTTTTTCCCCTTTCTTTCCACCCTTCCCCCTCTTTTTTTAAAATTTTTTTTTTTTAAGGATAGGTTGATTGCCAGGCAGGTTTTCCCAAGAATCCACAGGCTTGAGTAATCATGAGCACTTTAGCCCCATGAAATAATATTCCCTTTACACGGGCTACTATAAAAACAAGTTCTGCACAGTAGGCAAATTTAAAACAACTTTTAATTAACATTTCAGACACAGAAGTCTGATCATGCAAATTCATCTGCGTCTCCTCTCTGCGCCTGATTGTTCCTGATTGAATACGATAAAAATAGACTTTGTATGAGTCAAGTGGAGGCATGGATTTCTTTCAGTTCTCCTCCCCTCTGATTATGCATTTTCTTAGATAAAGTGGAAATCCTTGGATGGTTATTAACAGTATCATGGGTCAGACTGGAAAGGGCACCCTGCCTGAGAGGAGTTAAAGATTTCACTGGAATTAAAGGCATTCCTTCAGTGAGCAAAAATGATGCTTCAACCTTACATAAAGCCTCACCTGAGACTCTCCAGCATTGTTCTGTCTCAGTTGACTTTTAATCTCTGAAATACCAACACTAATTCCATTGCACCCCCCTGTATCTGAGGTGAGCATCTGGCCAGAGGCTACGGATCTATATTAATATGGAAAATTCACAGCTCACTCGCACACAGGAGATAAATATTTGAAGGGAGGCTGAGGAATTTCCACATAATTAAGACATGCCAGAGGACATGACCCTGTTCTGAGTACAAGGGACTCTGAATAAGTGAGGGCACACTGATGCCTTTATCTCGTAACAGTAACTGAGCCAGTCCAGTTAAAAGGCCCATATTTTACACCAGCTGATGATTTGCCAGATGAAAAACCCACCAAAAATGCCAGGAAAAAGAAGGAGCACAGCTCACTATTTTCTAAAAGCCATGGAAAACCTGGGAATGGAAGACATGGAGTCAGTGTTACCTTTGCTGCCTGGAATGTTTATGGTATTTCAGGGGATGCTTCTCTCTCCCAGTGTCTCTCATGAGACACCTCCCCACTGCTGGCTGCTCTCTGATGCTTCTCAGCTCAGGCAGATCAAGAAAACCTTCACCTTCACCCAAGAGGGCTGGAAAGGACTAGAGGAGGCACCTCGTCCCTGCTGTGCCCAAGGGCCTCACAGCTCGACGCAGGATGTCCTGGTCACCGCTATCAGGACTGGTCACCACTATCAGGACTGGTCACGACTCCTGCTGATGGAGACCAGACTTGGAGTTAAGAGCAGATGTGAGTTCTAAATTGTTTTATCCAGAAACCATGATTTCCTCCCTCCCAGAAAATTCTAGAATGCTTTGCAGGGGAGAGTGGGGCTACTTCTTCCCCTGCAGTTGGACAGGACCTTCCACAGCCTTTCAGGTGATGGACCCAAGGGTGTGAACCCTACAGCAATCCATTTTCACAGAAGCACCCAAGAATTTTGGAGGTTTGCTGGAGTATCTTTTGCATCTTCAAGGATCTTCTGAGTAATTTTATTGCTCCTTTTCCCACCTCTCACCTAGCAGCACATTTTGATGACAGCCCATCTGGTGTTTTGGGTGTCTGCAGGTCACCCACCGCAGTGGACGTGCCCTTTTGGCGTTCCCGTGTCTCTGTGTGGATCTCCACATGGTCCATCCGCGCAGTCTCCTCTGCCCCTGCACCGTGTGCTCGACTGCAGACGTGACCCGACTTCCTTGCCCATCACAGTGGCTGTTTGCTTCTCTCCCGTCCCGTTGTTAAATTTTACACAGCAACATTAATTCCTGCTGCTGAGTACATGAGCTGTGACACCAGCATGGTGCAGTGTCCTCCTGAGCTACATTCCTACCTAGAAACGATTAAGTCTCAAACCACCCTGGCTGAATGACAGGTAATTTAGGAGCGCTATAGGGTGGGCCTTTGTATCTGTCTGGGATGAATACAGCTCCTGAGTTCCTCTCGTCTGGCAGCTTTCCAAGAGCAAGGCACAGTTTCAGTTATTCAGCCTATTTTGTTTTTACCACAGCATCTCAATACAAGTATTTAAAATAAAAATATACGGTATCTCTCCAAACAGTCCGCAGACTTAAAAGAGACCATGGGCTTTCTTACCCTCCGAGGAGCAGTAGATTTCCTGGAAAGTGATTTTTGTTATTTTTTTAGAGGTGTTAAAATGCAGATCAGACCGTTTGAGGAGAGCAAGGAGATTCAGCTCAGGTTTAAAGAGACTGATCTGCCTGATGCTGTTCTCTCTGCCAGTAAGGGAAAAAAACCATATTACACTTTCATACTCACATGAAATTCATCCCAGCTATACCCGGGAGTATATCAAAGATATTTGTTTCCATAGAATCAGAAAGTATTATAGCAAAACACCCTTGGCTTTCAAATCTTTATAAAGAAGTCCCATGTGCTACTGTGTAAAGCCCTTTGGCCCTTGCAAAACTCTTTCTTTGGTGATTGAAATTAGAGAAATAATGGTACACATCAACTCTGCTTAGAGGAAGAGTAGCATTTTCTAATCCATTTAACACAATTCTATGGGTAATTCTCTTGATGGTTTTTAGTCCTTTTAGGTTTAACACACGCCGAGACATTAAATACACAGAATTCACCTGAAAGCAAATTTCCATTATCCCACCCTCCAGCAGATTCAGCTTTGGCAAGTGTTTTGGAAAGCCATTAAAACGCACCACATCTGGGGAGAGGCTGCCCTCCAGAAGGCACCCATGTGCTCCTGCAACTAACCCTGACAGCACTCCCAAACCCTCACCTTCCAACTTGCGCCTGGAGACGGGACCAGCGAGCCTGGGGCAGCGCAACAGCCTGTGCTGAAGGGACGTGGCCACTAGATGTCATTCCTTTTTCACTCAACGAGAGGGTAAAGAAGCATTTCCCGGGCAGAAAAAGGTCCTCCCCAGGCACCAAGGAGCTGTGGCCGGCCCTGCTGCTGTGCTGAGAGGACCACTGGCTCCACAGACACAGAGAGACCTCTCTGAGAGCAGCAGCTTTCCGGAGAGAACCATCCTGTCCTGGCAGGAGAAAGGACCACACAGCCCACGACCCGGGGCAGATTTCTATGGCTCTCCGTAACTGGACACATCACACTTGAAGGAGACATTTAATGACAGCTTTACAAACACAAGGCGCGGGGTGGCCGCGATGGACACGAAGCCCAGGGTGCTGTCACCCCCACCCTGTCCTTGCTGGAGCAGCAGCACAGCCTGCAGGTGGATGCCCAGATCTGAAAACGTGCTGGGCGCCCATTTCACTGTGACTCAGGAGGAATTTAGTGCCTCTCTTCTTCTGAGAATCCAGGTCCAAGTCACTTGGTCAGAAAATGTTGGCGCTGTTTGGGAGCTGAGCAGCTCCCAATGGTGACAGGAGGGAGGATCCAGCTCCACAGCACGGAACCAGCCTGGGTCCATGGGGGAACAAACTGGGCTCTCAATGACTTCCTTGAGTTCTGCTATGTGCATTTTGTAGAGTGTAACTACTGGGAAACTTCGGTACTACATTAATAAATATTTAGAGGCTCTTTAAGAAGGAATGAAAATTCAGAATAATATAAATAATAAAAACATTCCTCAAGGGATCTTCAGTGACTTGAGCACAATGCAGTTAGACTTTCTGTATTTGTAAAGATTTGGTGCTCATTGAAGATACATCATTTAATGCCCCTTGTTGACCCTCATATGAAGACAGATGGGGGATGCACAAGGATTTCTCATTTAGTAGCATCTAGACCCCTGTACTGCTCTGGGATTTCTAAAATTGCTGTGCACATTTCAGATGTTCTACATCGATGGACTATTAAGGCTGGAATGAACCAGACCACATCACTTCACCTTACAATTCTTAATTTTATACCTGCATATAAAATTTTGTCATTTGCAATCTCTCTATTTTTCCCCCTTGCCTCCCAGTAATACCTGGAGCACATGAGAATGGAATAGAGAAAGACTGTGCTAATATAAGAAGACTCTTTACCTGATTAAGACCAGATGTACTGAAGAATGTCTACACGTTTACTGCCAGCACACACAAATCCATCTGCCAGAGCTATCGGGGAAATACAAATTTCACCAGTTACCTGTTCCCATTTAGAGCACTTACTGCCTCCTTGAAATCATGTCTGAGCCATAAACCCCAAATACCTCTGGCTGCTCAGGTTCTCGCTCATAAGTACTAATAACCCTGATATGTCTACAGCCAATTGCTGTGAAACAACTGCATCCTCTTCGGTGCAATCAGACATGGTCTGCTCGCCACGTTATTTCAGCTCCTTCAGCACCTCGGTGAGATCGGTCACCGAGCGGTTTTGCTGGTTCATGAATCAGTCTTCTTTCCCTTTTCCCTTATTTTTCCCCCCCCCGAAAGTCTTTGTTCCACCGTTATCCATCAAAGTTCCTCCTATGTGCCCAAGCAGCTGAGAGAGACGGTGGATCTCAACACCCATGAATTACCAACACGCCGTGAGTCCGCCCATCCCCGCGCTGACGGAGGGACACTTACAGTGCTGGTGGTGAACTCGGGGGGGTTGTCGTTCACATCTGTCACCGTAATGATCGCTGTCGCCGTGTTCGAGAGACCATAGTTCAGATTTCCTTCCATATCCGTGGCTTGGACAATGACTATATACTGCTGCACTTTCTGAAACGAGAAAGAAAGGAAAGAAAGAGATGAGAAACAAAAACGCACCCTGTGAAATGCCTTGGTTTATTTTCTGTATGTAACTACAGACTAAAAAGTTAATTGGGTTAAAAACGCCGGCAAAAAAAGAGGCAGATAAGATTTTCTACACATTAAAAAGGATTTTTGCATATATTGGTGGACATCATTGATGTTTTATGGGAAAATAAAAATCTCATGGGCAAAATTCCTTGCTTGAAACTGATGTGTTTATTAATTTTTAAGCATTTCACCAAAATTAGCTTCTCTCTTCTGAAAACCAGTAAAAGTTCTGTGCATGTGTTCTCATTGAAAACGTTACTAAGAACATTATACCCCCAAAATTGACATCACCATTGCCCGGTGACCCCTCAGCTCGTTTGATGCCCGCAAAGCATCTTGATACTTAAAATGCTCTCCATGTTTCAATCCTTAACACAATCTTGGTAAATAAGGAGAATTTAAGTCCAGCATGGAAGACAAAAACAACTCAACGCAACAAACAGAAGTTCAGTGGAACTAATTTAAATTCCTGAGCACCCCCCACAACACAGCTCTCAAAGAAAAAGCCTCACAGAGCCAGCCATGAAAATCACACAGGGAAGTTCTAAGAGATGCTGTACGTCAATGCAACCAGAAAACAAAACTGAATAAAACACGAGAGGCCATCTGATCTTGCATGTGTATACATCTCCCTGGGATGTCTCTCTGCTTGGGAATATCTCTCTGCACTGAGAAAAGTCTTCTAATCTGTAAAACTGTCCTCAAAAATAAATTTACCATTGATCTCCACACGTGTCTTGCTCACAGAGCACTTCACAGGCAGGTGGGAAAGCAAAGATCCTCTCCCGAAGTACAGGCAAAGGGATTGCACCCAGAACCAGGGAGGGGTCCAGCCAAAACCAAAAGGTGTGTACACCAAATGGAGGCACAACTCTGGGCAGGAAAAGCTTTTTGTAAAGTCAAGCGGAGGGACTCTGATGCAAGGAGGGAGGGGGCAGAGGCTGGACTGCTCCTGCTCTCAGACACAGCCCAGGGACCTGGGGCTGCTCCGTCCAGGCGCCGATGCTGCGGGCATGAGTAAAATGTCAAATGTCCTCTGAAACTTCAAAGGGCAAGAATTAGGTCAATTAGGTCTCTCTCTTCCCATATAAACATTCTCCAAGTGCTGTAATTGGCTCAAGTCTTTAATTCTTCTGAGTTGCCAGAATAAGAGATCTGAATTTTTGCTTTATCTTGATTTCAGGGCTTTTAATTGACCTGCCAAATTGACAAGGTATCACACTCAGGGATCCATCAGCACCTTGCAACTGGAATATATTATGGAAATGCACTTTCATTATCTCTTCCTACCTTGTATAATAAAACATGAGAGAGAAACTATTGTTAGCCCTTGTTTTGCCTCATGCAAGAAGGTGCTGTTCATTACTCCATTTGGAAAGCCCTGGGTAAGGCTGAAATGTCCTTATTAGAGAATGTGATTTCTATTTCTTATTTAGATTTTCCTTCCTTATTCTCCCTTATAGACAACCTGGGAGGCTGATGGAAGTATTCCCTAACAAGCCAAATACTTGTGAGCCAAATTAGGTTTAAACCACTTAAGGGGGGGGAAGATATTTTAAAAAAAATAGCAGCAATCAGATTCCACATAAATTAGCAAAACAGGTTGGAGGGCCACATGAGAGACCCATTCCAACAGTGCAATTCAGTGGAAAAGGCACCTCGAATGTTTCTGGCTGCAGAGAGAGAGACCCGTAATCCACAGGTTATTGTCAAAGCCTCAGTGCTTTGCAGCAACTGCAGGAACGGAATGTTCTCCTTTTCCATCAGCAGAGAGGGTGATGGAACAGCTTCCAGTGGGGAGTGGTTCCTGGCCTGGGCTTTCACTTTTTTCCCACGTTTGCAGAGGGACTTTTTCCCTCCTCCCAGGTCCCGCTCCCACGTGTGCCCATCGGGGAGCCCCCGGCGAGGGCACGGCCAAGGCAGCTCTGCCCGTGCCCAAAGCAATGCCAGAGCCTGTGCTGGTGCTGTGCCGAGCTCAGTCTGAACCCCGGGAGCACAGCCCAGACCTTGGGCAAGGTCACGCTCTGCCTGCACAGCACCAGCCCCGCACGGCTCCCATCCATCCCTTCCAGCTCCTCCCAGCTGGCTCCAGGCACCGCTCCACCAACGCTTCCAGTGGAAAATGAATCCTCCCAGGAGAGGGCAAGGGGCTAGAAACTCCCATTTAAGAGTTTGGTTTCCTTCGCCATTGTACTCCTCATTAAATTGCACACCCTGATGACATATGTGTGCGTGTGTGCGTGCGCGCGCTCACAGAGCTCAGGTTTACAACAGAGTTGTTTCATTTGACAAAGTGCCATTCACTGAGCTCCGCAGCACGGTGTGAGTAAAACAAACAAAAAAAAAACCCACAAATTCAGAACACTGAATTAAAGAAGTTTAAATGAAAGGTGGTATCAATGAGACCATATAACACCAAAAAAAAAAAGAAAAGGAAATGGTCAGAACTTTATGATGTACAAATGTACCAGCCCCAAAGAGCTGGTGTGAAAGGTCCACCAAATGGAAATATCTCAGGACTGCCAATCCTTTAGGCACATGGTTGCCACCCACTGTGGCCATATGAGGGTGCTCCTTTCAAGTACCCAGTGTTAGTTTATGACTAAATCAATCTCCAGTGAGACTGGCCCCAGCAGATAACAAATTACTGACTTTTTTGTTTTTCTGTAGCTAATTTTTTTGCTTTTGTGCATTAAGCTGATTTTATTGAACTATTCAATCAATTTCAATTTCAGCATGCCCTTCCAATTTGTCACATCATCTCCAGGGGCATCTTGGTTTGTTGTCCTAATAGTATTATTATTGTTACGACTATTAAAAAACAAGGCAGCCTCATGCCCCCGAGCACGAGAGACATTTTCTCGATGGCATTTTGATAATACAGAATAATTCTCCTCTTCTTTCTCTTTGCAAAAATGACATTTTAAACAGCACAGGGCAGAAACTACAGCATAGAGGTAAACCAAAGTGGTCCTAACATTCACTACATGTTTGCCCTGATGGTGATGCTGTGGGACTAAGGAAATAAGCCTCTGCCCCAAGGGGGTCTAGACTAAAAGCCCAGTCCCACTGAAGCCTGTAGGAGGTCCCATGGCCAGTATTTTTAATAAATCTAACAAATATTCATGCTACAGCAAAGTAAATGTGCCGTTTCTACTTAAGCCAAGGAAAAAAATCCCCTCATCTTGGTAAGTGCAGAGCTTTTAGTCTGACCAAAAAACTAAGAAGGACTCTTGAAGGAAAAAACTATGAAGGAAGGAATAATTAAAGGAACTGTGGCAGATCTAATCTATCTGCTCTTCTGTCAATCATCTGATACAGCGCTCTCGAAGAAATACATCAGCTAAACTACACAATATGGGAACTAGTTCAAGAAATTGGTTAAACTGGTTAATGGGAAGTTGGTCAAGGGCTTGGTTAAAAAGGTGGCAGTACCTTGTACAGGAGGAACCGAACCGCAGCTTGGAAGAAGGGTAACCTGACAATTAGGTAACAGAAAGAAGATGTGATTTAATAGCACAAAATACAGGATAACCCAGTAAGGGACCAATAACAAAACTTTTCTGGAAGTTGGTTTATTGGACATGGGGAAGGAGAACCATCACCGTGTCCCACCAGCTCCCTGTTGCCGAGCCAGACACAAACCGCCGTCGGCAAATTGACTGTGCACAGTATCAGCATCGTAGATATGGCAATCCTAATTCCCTGTGCCAAGCGCCGAGGGCTCCTCGGGATGCTGGGCACAATCCAGGCCCTTCCATTCCCTGCCCAGCAGCCCAGATGCAACCAGGTGCTGGCAGTGAAGAGCCCATCACCGGAGGAGGGTCTGGGAGAGCTTGGCTGGTTGAGTCTAGCAAAATGAAGGCTGATAGCAGATATGATTACTGCCTATAAATACATCGGGAGGATAAACACTGGGAAGGCAAAGAAGCAATTGAAACTAAAGGACAGTGTTGACACGGGTACAAATGGGTATAAACTGGCCATGAATAAATTTAGGCTAGAAATTAGTAGGTCCTTCAGCACTAAAGGAGAGAGATGCTGGAGCAATCTAACACAGGGTCTGGGGAGCAAAAACATTCAAAATAATGTATTAAATTAAGGCTAAAATCCTTTTGGCCTAGATGAAAATTATGACAAATTGAGCTAAAGCAACATTCTCTGTGTACAAACAACTTACTAAAAGGAAAAAAAAAATCCCTTCAGACCAAATAACAAAATATGTTTGTGTGAAAATGGTTTAAGACCCAACACTGAGCGCTGTCACTGAACCAGCCCATTCCATTGGCACACACAAAGGAACAGGTGCCCTAAACAAAATTACAGTTATTGCAAGTGGCTCTTCCCATCAAGACAGAGTCTGGCACCAAAGGAACCATCTCAAATCCTGGCTAGCAGAGCGTGGTCTCACTGAGACAGGTTACAAACAAAAGGGAATCATATTCAGAGACAGAGTTGAAAAGAACAAAGTATTTTAAAATGACATCCCAGTAATGAAATGCTACCTGTGATCCCAATTTTCCAATGCACAGGCACCGTACTTGGGAAATACGGCTGTTCCTGGTATACACATGCAATTATTATACATCACACACGAGCCGGGTAACTGCGAACAGCGAAGTCCAGAAATGTGGTAATTAAGTGATTAAATTAATCTGCATTATGGACAAAGGGTTTGCAAAATTAGGACCTACATTTTCAAAGCTCTGTACAAATATTGTCCAATTAATTACCTCTTCCTGAGAAATGTATGACTAGCTAATTTTAGCATCACGCCTGGTTTAGCAAATAAGGTTACCAGGATGTAGGATGTATTAGTAGGAATCTAACAGCAAAGGAGGTAGAAAATCTAAATCCTATTTCCTCCCATGGCTATCCTCACATCTTCTTTTTATCTATGTGTCTTTTCATCTCCCCTTTATTTTGCAATACTGATGAGAAGAATGTGAGATGTTCTTCTGATTTGTTTTCTAAATAATCTCTTTACATGGTAGTGAAGTTTTGATGTTCACTTACTTTGGGTACCAGATAGTCGATGGTGAACACACCATGAATAAATACTGCACCAGCGCCAGGAAAGCCAATTTAAAAACAAATAAACAAACTCCCCCAAACACTCATTTGACTCCAGCAGAAATACCAACTAGCCACCATTTACACAAATCTCACAGGCAGACCTTTTAAAGCATTTATTCCTTAATGCTCCCTACTTAGCCACAGTTAATTCCCAACACAGACTTCCAGCAGAAAGCCCTAATATGAAAGCCCTGGGAAAAAGGAAGACCCAGAGTACCCACCAGAACCTTCCACAGCTCCCCCCGACGTGCTGGTGGTGCTGAGTGAGCTCCACCCTGTGCCAGACCTGAGCAGAGGCTTTGACATCCCTCCACCTTTCCACTTCTCACACATAAGGCAGCATCACATCGTGTCTGCAGCATCCTCGGCAAACATCCAACCCCGGCCCTGGGAATCTTCATGCACAGGCTAAAAAGGCTCCTTCTCAACCAGTCTGGAAGAGCTTCTACACACCTTCAGAAACCAGCCTAACACTGGTTTGGGTTTTCTTTTTGGAGACAAATGAAGGTTCAGGGGCCAAAAGCCAACCTCAGCATTCTCACTTGTCTATATTGATATCCACCCTTAATAGCTTCCTCCTGGTAGCCTGATTAACAACCAGCAATTAAAATTCTTAACACTTTCCCTCTCAGCACCTGAGACCTGTAACCTGTGGGAACTCACACTTTATATGGCTCATCTTATTCTCTCTTAAGCTACGGCACTTTAATAGTATATTAATGTGTTGCAATTTACACCTTTTAACCCATTTGGAACCACCAGACACACCATCAGCTTTTCCAGTTTCTCCCAGGGCGGGTGTTGAGTCTCCCACGTGGGTGTAAATGGGATCTGCGCCAGCTGAGCAGTTATTTTCTCTTTTCTGTGGCAGCTTCTGAAAGCACAACAGCTTCAGGTGGTGGGCACGACACTCAGCGACGGCGAGCTGAGCTTTCCTATGAAAGCACAAGGAAGTGCTTATAAAAGTTACCCGAAAGAAAGCGAATGTGATCTTTTTATCACACAGAGGTTATAACATCAAAAAACGCCAGCAAGCCTTTCAGGAGTCTACTCTGTTTGGCCTTTCAGTAGCACGAGACCAAACAGTTCAGTGCCTGCTGCCCCCGGCTGCCTTTTCTTGTCTTACTCAGCCAATGGAAATGGTGAAGTGGAAACGGTTCCAAAGGACGCGCTGGGTACGGAGCCGACCCCAGCGGGCGTCCCAAAAGCCTTCCAGCATCCCGGCTGGATCTCCCTGGAGCCTCCTGAACAGAAGATACGGGAACCAAAGAGAATTGTTCCTCCACCTCACCGCCTGGTGAGAGCAGGGACGTCGCCGGACAGCCGGATCCGGGAGCAGGACGATGCCAAACAGCCGGATCCGGGAGCAGGGCATCTGCCTGAGCATCTCAGCTCAAAGTACCTGCCAGTTGTCAGGGATACACAGAGAAGCTCAGAAAAAAAAAATCCCAAGCACTAAAAAGGCCAGAAACAAAACTGGAAAAAAAAAAAACCCTCCAGAGAACAGCAGAAAAATAACTGGAAATGGTGACACAGACTGGGGGTGCTGATGGATCATTGCAATGATTTTCTTCACAATGCCTGGTGCAAGCAATGCTGTGCATAGGAAAGGCTGTATTAAAATAGAACAGAGGTGCTTTGACTGCAACATGCTGCAAACATATTCATCTCATATACATATATAATTTTTTTTCTTTTTTTTTTAACCCCTGAGTGATTAGACACTGAGTCTGGGCTACCAAGGCTTTGAAAAAAACACCCAAGCTGAAACCCCACCGTGGTGGAACACTGTGGAGTATCAGCACAGCAACTTCTCCTCAAAGAAAGGGCCCTACAGGAAAATACACCCACCGAAACAGCCAGGTGACCCAAACACACCCTGCAGAGGGTTTGCCCAGCTCTGACCCTGGCTGGGCACCACTGATGGCACCCGCAGGCTTTGAAGTGTGCTGTGTACAAGGTTAACAGCAAGGCAGGGGGTGTTATTAACCCGATGCTTGTTCTAGACTTCAAGTTGAAGAGGGCAGGCATCAGAGCTCACAACAGTTTTTGACTGATATTTGAGTACACACATTTGTCAAAACTTGAAAGTATTTGCTTAAAAAAAACTTTTAAGCCCAAGGAATGTTTTTCATATCTGAAATAGTGCTTTAAAAGTTGTCCTCATTCTTTAAAGCTCCTCCAGAATCTAAGCAGTACCTCTATATTTAAGACTGTAAGTGTATATTTAAGTATTTTCTGGTTTGGGGAAGTTTTATAACATGAACATCACACTTTTTTTTTTTTTTT
>VWZG01000495.1:471506-515873 GCA_013396735.1 Grallaria varia
AAAACAGCCCCTTTTTTTTTTTTTTTTTTTGACTGAGCCTTGGCAAATGAGACACCAAGCCTGGAGCAAATAGAAAATAAGGACTGGGCTGTTTTCAGAAGATAAGTGTGAAAAGAACACCACCACCAAAAAGAGTCCAGTGTTCTGCAGCATTTCTTTTCTAGTCTTGAAATGCTTTATATAGCAATGTACCACTGAGGGTACACCTGATGTATTTCCACATCTCAAGGAGCCCCATAAAGGCACCTGGGCTGGGAACAGTCTAGTGAAGCTATTCAGGTGCTTTGAGCTGACTCCAAAATGATAATCAGAATTATTATCAAAACCATTCTCAGAAACCCTGTTGTATCAGTGTATCTGTCCTTGCATAACACCAACTTCCCTGTTTAGAAAGACTGTCAGCTAATGAGCTTCTCATATGGCTCTCTCATTTAATACCAATCTTAGAATCACAGAATCATTAGAAATGGGTTACATTTCTTACTTCAGTGGTCCAAACTACAGATCAGACATAAGTCCACAAGGAAGCAGGAGAGAAATAAAGAAAAAGAATTGCATGCTTCTGACAGTTATGCAAGGGGGTGGCAGTGAGCAGGTATGAACTACAGATAAATTTCATTAAAAAAAAAGAATATATGATGAGTGTCTTGGATAATGTATTTTGATTCTGACTTTAGCCACTGAGCCAAAACAGAGGAGGGCTGTGATTAAGGCTGCAGGTTGCAACTTGGAAGACCTGGATTTCTTCAGCATTTTTCCAAACCCTCCCCGAGTGACCTTTAATAGGTCATTTAATTTTTCCATGCCTCAAAGAAATTGAAAAATAACACTTCAAAATGAAATTAAAACTCTTTCTTTTCTCACAGTGAGGATGAACACCCATTCCCTGGGGCTGAAGCACTCGGACACTGAGATGAGGAGGGCTGTAGAGCATCCCCAGCACCCTTCCCTCTGCACGGGGAACCAGCACAGAGCCGGGGTCTGTCACAGAAACAAGAACCAACTCCAACCCAGCAGATGCTGCTTTCAACTCCTGTCAATATTTTGCAGCCTTTGTGACCCAGAGATGCCAGGTCATCTCACAAAGAGCACTTAAAGGACCTGAGGAATAAGCCTTCCAACTTCTGGCTGAGGCAATTTTTGTAAAACCATGAAATTACTTTTGGCTTTTCTCAGGCAGGGAGAGACGAGTGATAGTTCAGTGGCTGGGTGGTCACACAGAGAGGTGCCCGTTCGTAAATATACCAGCACTAAACTGGTGCTGCTTCCAGGCTGTCTTTGCCACTTACTGACAAAAGGAGTGACTGCTGAGACAGAAGAAGTCCAAAATCCCAAGGCAGACTGCAAAGAAGGGAGAGTAAACAACAATCTCAGAAACACTTTTTTTTTTTTAAATAACAAAACAACCTTCTTTGGACTTGTGCAAACCAAATTCTTCCTACAGCGTGTAACTTCTTGGTGATTACCCAAAGGCCAGGCTTTAGGATAAAAAAAATATCCTAGTTATGTCCATTGTGCTCTTATAATCCACAAAACCTTTGCTGTCAAATGCTGCCAGAGCCATTTAATAAACAGGGAGAATGCCTTAATGTATTCTGAAACCTGAAAACCACCCATCATTAGCCCCACATGCTGTTTTCCTCTTTTCCCTGCTTTAAGCCATTTAGCTGTTACAGCTGTTTTTCTTGTAAGCCTGACTTCTGTTTTTATCAGCCTGATTTGTTTTCTGGTATATCACGCTTGATTAGAAAGAGGAAGAAAAACCTTTCACAATTCAGGTAAAACTGCCTTCTTAAGCTCTGTCAGGCTGGAAGCTTGAAAAAGATCATCAGGAAGAATCAGTGTAGGTGAATAAATATTCATAATATTGCTCATTATTTATACCTGGTCTCATTTTTGCAGATAGGCTTGAAATTCCACACTCACTCACTGCTGAAGTCAGACCTTTTCATTCTGAGGAGCATGAGGTTTTTTTAAAACTTATCAATGCAGCAATTGAAAAAATAAAATCAATGTAATATATTCAAACTATTTTGCCTAATCCTATATGTAGACATATAATATGTACAATATAAGGAACCTGGATTTTAAAATTATTGTCAGCGAGGAGCACAACACAAAGTCTTGGGAAATCTGTACTGCATTGACTCTTTAGGGTCTGGAGAAAATAAACCCATTTGGCATCACTAGTTCTTCATTGGTGAGAATTATTGCAAGAAAACAGCTTGGCCAAGTCCCTGCTAGCTGCATATCACACGTGCCCTCACTGTTACGAATTGAAGGGAACATCCAAACAGGTTATAGCGGGAAAAGCAGCCCATTTAATTAAATTTGGCAGAAGGAAAGGTTAGTGGAAAACAGTCAAATAACGGAGAAGAGATGAATGTGAGATGTTCCCTACTGTATTTCGCTTAAGAGCTGCTTTCCCCAGCACGGGCAGGGTCGTGTTGTGCCGATTTGCCGAGAGGGAACGTGATTGACAACTACGGGGAAAGAAATGCGGTTTGGTCGGGAAGGTGGAAATAGCAACGGGGGCTTTTGCCAAAATCAGCTCTGCCTGCAAATGGCTTCGTGTGCCTGGTTGGAAGAGGGGCATGTTCATTACCCCGGTGGTGACCGACTGCCCAGGCTGAGCCTGGTTGGAAGAGGGGCATGTTCATTACCCCCGTGGTGACCGACTGCCCAGGCTGAGCCTGGTTGGAAGAGGGGCATGTTCATTACCCCCGTGGTGACCGACTGCCCAGGCTGAGCCAACGCAGCCCCAGCTGGTTCAGAAGCCATGGTGGGTACCACTGTTGGAGGTTGGTCTGCTGGAGCAGGGCCGGGGATGGAGCGCCACGGGACACGGCGCCTCTTCCATCGCCCTCCTCTGCCAGCTCAGAGCCCTGCAGTCATGGAGGTTTGCCAGCTCTGGAGCTGCTCTGCGGGGCACTGACCCGGCCCTGCCCTGGCTGCCCCGGGCATTGTACCTGAGTTAACCTGCAAGACCTTCTGACTGCAGGGAAACTAATGTTTTAAGTGAAAACAGGTGCAAAGGAAATGATCTCCAATGCCGTGGGAAAATTAACTAAAAGCTTATCCTGGGAGTGAAGGATTTTGATCTGGCTGGAGATTCTGACCCATGGCATGAAACAAAGACATTTGAACACGAACAAGATTCAAACTTTCCCATTTTCTATGTATTAATAAAGGCAATGGTGTGACACACAGGAAATAAAAGCATGCAGTTGATTCAACACTTGATGGTTGTACTATGTCTTGGTGAAGAAGAAGGGCTACAATTCAGACTGAATCTGATGGAAAAAGCACTTAAGTCCAGAGCAAAATACGGTAATAAAGTTTGTGATAACTTACCAAATGGTACACAGTTACCATCACCTCCATGGTACAAATCACTCCCTGAACAAGATCTAGGATTAATGGAGGATGAAACACTACACTGCTCAGAATGAGGGATCTCAACTGTTTTTTACAAGCTAATGATCCTAATGTTTATATCTAGCTGTAACAGACAAATATAAAGATTTTTTATTAAACATTGTATTAATGGATTTGAGTGAAGTCGCAGATGGGCAATTATGTGTACTCTTACAAAAGAGAGGCCACCAAAATGAAGAAACATTTGCAGAGAACATTCTTAACAGTGCAGAGCTTCCCATGGAGCTTCCTGATGGAGAGAATCCCAAGAGAGCAGTTGCTGCCATCCAGGGACAACCTGCTCTGTGACAGTGGTGGGAGAAGGTCCAGTCAGGGCAGCTTTTCAGAAAGTGCTCCAGAAGCAGCACATTGATGTGAAATTAAATGCCTTGTTTATTAATTTGAAAGAGGGGGAAGCAGACCAAGAAGGATTTTTAATAATCCTAAACTGCCCCAGCTGTACGGGGAGACCTTTGGCAGGGCACCTTGGGCCCTTTCTGGTGACCACGGGTGACAAGAGGATGGAGCAGCAGCCACAAGCCATTGCAATAATGGAAGGCACAATTCAATTTTCTCAGATCAGGGCCTTAATCAAGCAGCATTTAATATCTATGCTTTTTGTCATCTGAGGGATGTGCAGAATCTCTGCAAGTGTCAAAGGCCTTCAGGTGACTGGTTCCATCGTAGCAAGGGAAATTTTATAAAGGAGTCGGCACCATAAAGACCCCCTGACAACCTCCCAGGCTCCTCTAATATGGAATTAAATTCACATTGCCACGAGGTATCAAAGAGGAACGTGCCAACCACCTTTATGTGATAAAATGCAATTCCTGCAGTTACAGAATTGGAGAAATGTGGCAGTTTCTAGGCTTTTAGTTGCAAGAGGGAATTTCAGCACTCTGGTTCTCTCCAATTCTGGTTACACTTCCTCTTAAAAAACATTTATGTATGGAAGTGCTGAATTTCATACAGGAAGCAAAATGACCCTGAATTTCATAGGCTACATAATCAAATACTCAAAAGTAACAGACTGAAATGAAAACCCACAAAGCATAATTCTGCCAAGATAATTAATCCTTGTTAACCCATGACCTGATCATGTATGATGCTGCTCTGACGAGCTTACTGAAATGCTATAAATACTCCCAGCATATTTTATTTTCTTTGTAGGCATAAATATTGACAAATTCACACTCATTAAACTTGTGCGAGCTGGGAATTATCCTCGTTTCTCAAATGGGGAACAGGCAGAGGAACTAAGACTCTTGTTTCAGAAGCATTCGTCAGTTTGGAGAGTCCAGTCAGAGATGCTGAACGAGGTTTTAAGCCTTATCTATGCACAAAAGTGAAGCTGTATTGATCAAATCCACCCCCACAACATTACTTCCTTTACCTCCACCCTCGGCTGTTTCCTCAGCAGAATTACTGCAAAAAGCAGCTTTTTGCCCCTGGAACTAGACTGGCTGTAAGTTTTGGGCAGCAATTGACCCGTTTTACACTCAGTGACAGAACTAGCCCAGCAAAATCTGACTTCAGACTGAAGATAGAGGTACATAAAAAATAAATAAAAATTACTGTGAGACGAGCTGGGGTTTGGATTTCCAGAGCCCCAGTCACTCCATGGGATCTGTTTCATGGCACCTGGGATATCTCACCCCACATCAGGCTGCCACGTGCTACCTGCTATTTTTTGTTGCAGACTATACCTTTATTCTAGCACTGATATTTTCTGACAATTAGAGAGGAAAAGGGGGCATGGTGGGATAAAGAGTTCCCTCAGAATGAAATCTTTCTGCTGTGCTTGTGGGGTGAAATTCAAACGAAACCATCTCAGCTGGCTGTGGTCCACGTTCCAAAATCTCAGCCGCCTGGACAGCTCCAGGGAAATGCCCTCAAAACTGCACCAGTATTTCCTTCAGAATCCAGCTGGACATCTTAGACCCTGTAGCAGATTCAGAAGGGGCTGATGAGGTTCTAAGTTTAATACTCCCCAAAACGCTGGTGAGACACGTGCTTTTGGAAAGGAAAATTAGTATTTACCCTACTCCTACAGCAGTCTGTAATGCTGAGCTTCTGTCGAGGTGCCCCCCTCACGTTCCAGAGGTGGTGCACGAACCTACCCCAGATAAACATCCCATGTGGTGCTTTATTTCCTCCACTTCTCAGACAAATCCATGCTGTGAAAACAAAGGCCCAGGGGCTGAGGCACTGTAAGGCTGTAAGAACAGGGTCCACGTGGACATGGTGGGACCACCCTCTTCGGGCAGGATGGGAAGGGATTTGGGCCTCTGGTCCTTGGTGTCTCCCAGAAGAACCCTGGGGCTGTGATAAGTACGTGTCACGAATTTTGTGAGATGGATTAACTCCCCGTGGAGAGTGAGATCATGAAATGGATTTAATTTTGTCATAAGCTGCACTCACATTACAGTGCCAGAGGTGACAAGTTTCCATCTCACCCCACTAACAGCAGTGTTTACCTCTCCCTCGGCTGATGGGAGCTAGATGGGTTTTTTTATTTCTCTTTTCTACTAGGAAAGGTAAGAACAGTCCAGATTTAGAAATGTATTAGCTGACAGCAGAAACAAAGCACTATCTGGAACCAGCTGTAACAGGTCCCTATTTTGAGTCATTAAGGTCTCTAACTAAGCCATCACCCCACAAAGTCATTAACGGAGAGGACAGTCCCTGCCCCACAGTCAGCTCTGTCACTTCGAAGGGAGCAAGTCACAGAGATCCCACTTTGACCCCTCTGAAAGAGAACATGCCCTCCTGGGCTGGCACTTTCTGTGGTCTCAACACTGGAAGGAGCTCATGCGAGGGACGGGAAGGACCCTGGTGATCCTGCATTGCTCCTGAGCGATGGCAGCGCGGTGAGCCGGGCTCCTGGCACGCCGGGAGCGGGCACAGAGGGCACAGATGGATTCGGGAACATCTCTTTAGGTGGTTTGCTCACCTGCTCTGCTGTGCCCATAAAGCAGAGCCCTCTGCCCTCGGCGGCACAGGGGAGGAACATTTGCCTGACCGTGTTTTGCAGAGTCTTTGCCAAGTGGAAGGGGATGCCCAGCCCCGTGCCCAGCGCTGGGTGTGCAGCCCCTGGCAGGATGGGACCTCGGGATTGTCACAGGATGGGAGAAAAGCAAACAAACAACATCAACAGATGGAAGGGGACATACTGGTTATTTATTTAAAGAGCTGTTAAGGTCTAATGGAAAATTTCAAGAAGCATTCCATTTAGAACTTGCCGAGGTTTATTTAGCCCCTATTTTCTGTTTGTTTTCAATCATTTCTTTCATGGCAAAGAACATTTGCTACCAGCACTCATCCCAAGCATCTCCAATTGTGTATTCCCCGGCATCACCCTGGTTGCTACGGAGACAACTGAGATGCCACAAACAACAGAAAGCTCTTCTGGTGCAGGAGCAGTGCTCCAAGGAGAGCAATAACCCTGGGAAACACGATACCTTCCAGCCCTTGCACACGGGCATGGAAAATGGGTGATATCTACGGGACAAACACTGTGCTGGACCCTGAGTCTAAACAAAGTGTTTCCCCAGAGCTGCTTCCCTGTTGCCATCTGCTTTTCAAGCTGCACAAAAGCCACAATCCATATTCCTCTACACTTGATGCCAAGGAACATTTTCTACCTGGATTTGAATAATGTGAATATATTAATTAAAGCTGATAATGGCTGATAATGATTTCCATCAGCAGTAGAATGTTGCTATATTTATCATTATCCATGAGATCACCGTACGTAACCGTAATTTATACAGAGAAGACTTCAACTAACGTGACTTGCCATCTCAACAACTTTTCTGACAACACCTTTAAAGCCACAGAATGCTGTTTTCTCAGACAACGAGACCATTTCTCTCCATGGGAAGGAAAGCAAAGGGAGGAGATCAAGCCCCCCAGGTTTTGAGCAGCTTGCCCTTGGAAAGGAGTTGGCTTTGAGACTGGTCGCAGCACTGGCAAAAAAATAAGGAAATATGGCATTTGAATATTTGTACGCAAGGGGGAAAAGAGGGGATGACTAGATCCCACTAAGGAAGCCTCCAAATCCTCACACAGTGATGGATCTACAACCCAGTGGGGCAGAGCTCACAGGATTGCCCTGGTACTGTTTTCATCTGGATGGAGGAGGCAATTTTCCTGCTGCTGCTGCTGTGCCTGGGCTCAGTGGGGCTACTGGTGGGAAAGAATCTTCTAGAAGGAAAATTAGAGAGTCAGACATAATGTCAAGCAGTGACAGCGCTTTTACGGTAACATAACCTAAAACCAGCTAAACTACGTCTGACTTTAAAAAGTCTTTTTTTATAGGAGGTCACTGCATACAGACATGTGACCGAAAATTCTGGAAAATAAAATAAAAATCAAAATAAGCATTTCCTACAAAATAGGTCTTAGTGATATAAAATTCATAAAACATGAATTCATAAAATATGCAAACCAGATTCATTTTTAGCTGGCACAGCCAAAACTCAGAAGCATCAGTAACTGACAGACGGAGGTCAAACAGTTTGCAAAATAAAATAGGAATAAGACATCCAGAAACCTCAAAATCTCTCAAATCTGCTCATGGTTTCAGCAGACAGAGGCTCAAAGACAGAACCACAGGAATCTTCTTAAATATTTGTTGTTAAGGTAAATCTAAAATGATTGTCTAGCACAATGTTAATTACATTGTACAGCAATCAAAACAGAGACACCGAGTCTAATGAATCCCTGCTCTCACCTTTGGAACCGAACTGGAGTGTCTTGTTCACCTCCTTATTAGTCCATAAATATTCTAATTAGGAAGCAACTCCAGATGAATAGGATTAGCAATAAGGACATTTAGACTAGGTACACAAGAGATACTCAAAACTCTCATGTCTTATCTAAGGCTCTCCTGACATTTATAATCATGTAGAAACGCTAAATTTACATAGCTCTGCCTAATTAGACATGGTTGCAATTATGTTTGTGGGCTTCCTTTTTTTCCTGCCCAAGTATAACTTACACAGTCAACACAGGAAGCAGGAACTGAATAGGAGCTCAGCAAGAAATAAAAGTGTTTTCTGCTATTTATTTTTTTGCTGGTTTTAATTTGAAATTCATATTCCTAAGCATTTTTTCCTTTTTTTTTTTTTTTTTAGATTCCAAGCAACAACTGGCTGCTACAGATCCAAGTCCAGATCACTGCTGCTTTAGATGTAAAAATGTGATTTTTTTTTTTTTAGATAAGCAGAGTCTCAAGAGCAGGCATTAAAACAGGCCCAATTCTGCAAAAGGCGACACAAGTTCTGCCTGTAGCAGAGCTCCTGCTCTTGGTCAGAGCAAGGGACAAAGAAACTCATTTCCTTTGAGGCCTGTGAGTTCCCCGAAATTCTCACCCTGCCTATGCATTTTGCTAAGTGCCCTGGGGCTCTCGGTTTCAGTCCCTCTTCCCCAGCTCCAGGATGACATTTCAGCAAGAATCCTGTGTTTGTCTTCCTTGGCCTTCAGGAAGCTGCTGAGAAGCAGGTAATCCATCATGTTGTATTTCTGTGCAGCAAAGGTTGGCATTATTGGGAAGTGATTTGATAAATGATGTGTACATTATAAAACTGAATTTCAATATATTGTCTTTGATGTCTATAATCACAGATAGAGTTCTTTCACCTTAGCTCAAACATAAATCAAAGTAAGTGATACGAACACAATTGAACATGCTTACAAATTTCACTTTCAGAACTAAACCATAATCATGAAAACTCGCCCGTGTGAGCAGAGTCACCTGCACGGAGCTCAGGCTGCAGCCAAGGCAGGTGCAGATGCTCATATGTATATAAAAACTCTTGGGATTTGGATATTATGGAATTTCCAGGGCAAACATCCACAAACCCTTCCTACTGACGGCTTCATATCTAATTCTTTCTGCTCCTAAATACTTTGTTTATTAGAAAACCAGTATTTTATTTGACTCCCATGTCACATTTCAAGCTCTGTGCAAATGAGCATAGAGTCACAGAACGGCCTGGGTTGGGAGAGACCTTAAAGACCATCTCATTCCACTCCCCTGCCATGGGCAGGGACACGTCCCACCAGCCCAGGTTGCCCCAAGCACCGTCCAAACTGTTCTTGGACACTCCCAGGGATGGGGCAGCCACAGCTTCTCTGGGCAACCTGTGCCAGGGCCTGTCCAACCTCACAGGGAAGAATATTTCCCTAATATCTAATCTAAACCCACTCTCTTTCAGTGTGGAGCCATTAAATGACTCCTGCCAGCAGAGCCCCAGAGCAGAGGTCGGCGGCTCCAGGCATTGCAGGACTGAAGAAAACCATCTTAATAAAGACTCACAAGGAATGAGAAAACAACCACAGACCAGCAGCAAACCCTCCTGTTTCCAGCTTCACTGCCTGGAATGTGGGAGAGGTGGAGAAACAACAGCTCTGCTCCGGCAGGTTTATAAAAGCTAAAATTAGTCAATTAGGAAACCAAGTCTCTTCCTTCAGCAAACAGAAGCGAAGCAGATCACACAGCCTGGCGAGCACTCCAGACTGGTGACATCCACCAAGGGGCAGCCCAAAAGCCCAGCTGCAGCTTTCCAGTGAGTGCTGCACTCAGGCTCCACCGAGCTCCAGAGCTCAGAGCGTGTTCCCGAAATCTGCATCTCCAAGGATGTTTCCTTGGGCCAGGACAAGCTTTCTTATCAGGCTTTCTCATCAGGGGTTGCATCGGGCAAGACAGTCAGATGAGAAAGCTCATGATGACAGCCCAAGGAGCTGAAACAAAATCAATAACCAGATGAACACCACCCCATCCCCTGCTCTGCTATAGTTAAGATCAATCAATATGCATAAACGACTAGTGCCAGACACATCTGCACTAGTCTAGAACATAATCAACTTTGTCTTGTCTCAGTTTAATATAATTTTACACCATATTAGCAGTCTTTATGATATCCTGTCTTTTCAAACAGGCATAATTCAGAATCACTACATAGCTCAATTGGATTATTTGAGTCGTGCACAGACCCACACTCGCATGTACGCGCGCGCGCACACACACACANTCAATTGGATTATTTGAGTCGTGCACAGACCCACACTCGCATGTACGCGCGCGCGCACACTCTCTCGGTGACAACCTCTCTTCACTCCACTGCAGTTGGCATTCCAGCCATGTTTAAAGTGTTTGCAAGGAGGTGACATCCGAGGCCACAGCCAGCTTTAACCGATACCTCTGGCAGAAAAATGAGGGTGGATGTACACTCAGCAGGCTGGGAAAAGGAATGAACAAACTTATCAAATGCCATGCTGAAGCATCCATTAAAAACTGCACACACTTTTAATGACTTGGGTGAGGGTTGCTGTTGCATAAATTTATTTAACGTTAATGTCCCTAGTTTGCTGTAAATTTCACACTGTGAAATTACCAGGGCAGTTCTAATGGAGCTGAAGCCTCCAGCTGCACTCCATGATAAAAGGAGGAAATAATTATGAATTCCTCTGGGAAGCCAAAGAAAGTCAAAGATCTCCTTCGAAAGTGCTCCCAGCTGAGCCGCTCATCAGCCAGCTGAGGAGGAGCAGAGCCGCTCCCAGCGCCGGGGGAGCGGGACGAGGGGGATGAGAGGGATGAGCAGGACGAGCGGGACTAGCAGGATGAGAAGGATGAGCGGGATGAGAGGAATGAGAGGAATGAGCGGGATGTGCAGGACAAGCGGGATGAGAGGGACAAGCGGGATGAGAGGGATGAGTGGGACAAGAGGGACGAGCAGGACGAGTGGGATGAGCAGGACGCTCCCGCTGCCGCCGCCCCGCCATCCACTGACAGTTCATTTGCAAGGATTGAGAGCTGGTGTCTGCGACAGCTTCTGCCAAGAAACGCTACGAGCAGTCAAGACAGAGCACGGCGGTGGTTTTATGTTCCAAGTTTGGATGATCCTGGGTAATTTTACATCTAATCCTCTAGCGCGAGACAGAAGCAGCACACACACAGCTCCCAGAGCTTGCGCCTGAAGCTCTGGCAGATGCTGGATCATGAGAGGATGCTGCACCGTGGGGGCTGTTCCATCTAGCATGGCATTCTCTATAACCCTTGGAAACCAGAGCTTATGGCCTTTGCCAGAGTTTACAAGAAGAGCTGAAAAAGGATCAAAACAGTAACTGCAGAAACTCCTTTGTGGCACCCTCCATAACGTTCTATCCCTACAAATGTTTCTTCTTTCCAATCCTGTTTTCCCCGTTGTATCTCCCTGTTACTTCTCCCTTCCCCCACAACATCATGGGTTCCCCCCACAGTGGGAGAGCCCACCTGGACGTTGAGCAGCTGTGGAACATCTGGAGACCCCAGCCCCTGCCACCACCCTCCTTGCCTGGCCATCAGCATCCTCCCTTTGGTCAGCGTTGAATTCAGACCCAGTCACGAGCGAACCAATAATTGCACCTCTGAAATGATAAAACCAACTCATTCCTGGTAATGGATTCAGGGAAATGTAAGAAACAAAACCACCTAATGGGGCAGACAGGCAGTATTTATTCAGTTGCTCCCTGTGCGTCACTCATAATAACGTCTTGCACTGCACTTCAGGCTTGTTCCCGAAGAACAAATATAATTCTTAATTATAATGCAACAAAGGCTAAAGCAGGTTTCCTGATTCTGATAAGCGACTCTCTGATTATTTCTCCAACAAAAACCATGACATCTTTCAGATTATTCTTTCATGTTTTATTCTGGTTTGGAACAGAGACGGCACCGACGAGCATCTCTGCGCCTTGAGTCACCTCATTTATTTTCTCCTTCATAAACCCGGAGACCCACCGGAGAACACTGCAGTGGTACTGAAGGACTTTGGAACGCTGGGTTGGACTTCGTGGAGTGGCAGGGGCAAGTGACCAACGCAGGGCTATGGCAGGTGTCACCCTTTGCCAGGGTGGGATTATCCCCACGGATCGGGACATAGTGCTCTCCTGGAAGAGCAATCCCACAGCTTTCCCAACAAGCAGCAAGCCATCAATGTGCTCCAGGCACCGGCTCGACGCACCGGAACGGGGTGACAAATGTGAAATGAAATGTGCTCGCCCGCTTGGACACTCTCCTTGCATGCGGATTTCTCAACAAACAACAAATAGAATTGTGGCATGTTGTTTACTGTGTCTTCTTTTAAGGTGGTTGTCACCACACGGTGTAGAAACTCCAAACATACTAAGAATGGGATTTTCTGTGTCAAAATGTCCCACTGAAATTCAAACACCTCCTTCTCACAGTCTGTGCAACACTGCGAAGCAAACAGGGCCTGGACCTTATTGGGAAAAAAATCCCCAAACAAATGCTGTGTTTATGTAATGCTGTGTTTATTTAGGGCCACTTCAAACAGATACAGCTGGTTTGACTTGAAAATAACTGCATGTGAAAACGCAAACAATAATTTATGCAACTTTAAATGAGTTTTTGTGAGATGTTTTGATGCCTTTTCCTTCAACGCTGCCCTGCACACGTGGTTATGAAGTGTGCAATGGATTTGCCTTCCCGTGGAAGCTGCATGGAAAGCGCTGTGCCTGTGCCCCTCTCGAAGTGCCCTGGTGCAGCACCCGGGCTCAGCAGAGCAGAGCAAAATCCATTTCTCAGATGTGCCAGTCAGCCTTTGAAGATGCCGATACTGCAGGCAATGGTCACTCCGAGTTACATTAACAGCTCTCAGTGCAAACAGTGGAATTAGCTTTCGGAAGAACATCCCTAAATACCCATTTTGATATGGTTGGATGACAGCAGTGGCAGAGACCATACAGAGACCTGAAGGGGCCTGAGGATGAAAACTGGTGGAGAATATTATGACAAAGTGGGTTTTCATCAGAAGACACTAAGAGTGAAACTGCTCCCGAGGATGGGCACTTGAAAGTTCTTCCTCACTTGGAATTGATTTGTACATTGCAAAAGAGTCCCTTTTAAAATGGTTTTAATGGTTTGGGCTAACTTTGGCAAAAATTGATCTTTTAAAATGTCAAACGTCATTTTAAAAGACCAATATCAATGCGACATCTTTGCAGCTATTAAAATAAAAATGCTGATTCTCTCCAGGACTTTTTTTTTTTCTTTTGACTGGTAATTACAGTTTTAACAATTCATTCTTTTGTCCTAATCTGGGTGTGGAAAACTCTTGTGGGGCATTTCCTGCCTAATCAGGATCATCATCATAAATGATTGCTGATGCTTCAGAATGGATAGAGCTGAATGATTCTCCAGCTTTCTCCGTTAGGGGTTCTCAGGAATATGGCCACGGCCAGAGGAGCTGCAGGTGGGCCAGCTACCCAAAGAACCCTTCAACGTCCTGCAGGTTTCCTTGTTCCAATCTACTTTACCAGCACTAATGAAGTTTGCTCGATTGCTTTGTCAGGAGCTGCTACCTCGAAGTCACAGAGGTGTCTCTCCAACACCCACTGGTGGGAGCTGCTCTGCTGCTCGTCTGCAGGGCAGGTTTTCTGACAGTGCAGAGCACCAGCAACCTCTCCAAATTTTCTCTTTCTGCTCAAAGATGCTTTCTTTCAAACCACATCTAGCTGCTGATTTACAGGCAAATACCGTTCATTACCTTCTCTGTCAAACATCATGTCTTCTGATATCAAGCATTAAGAGGGAGATGGGGGGGGGAAATGCACATAATTTACAAATCTAATAACTCATTTCCCATCATACTCCTCTGCATCGCCATGGCCACAAAAAGATGGAATCAGCCAAGATGAAAGCGTTTTTAGGGCTGGAGTTTAATGGCTAAAATAATTGCAGAAACCTACACGTCTCCAAAACAAACCACTTCCAGAACGAATAATGCGTGGAGTATCCTCTCATCTCCCACTTCACTCCCCATCGGAACGAGCTCCCCTGGGAGCAAAACACAGACAATATCCAGCGGGGGGTTTCGAGCACAGTGGATCTCTCAGCTGGCTGGGCCAGCTCCCCCTGCTGCAAACAAACCACGGGAGGAAGATGCTGCTCTCCTGACCCCTCTGAAACTCACCTTCAGAAGGTGACCTCAACACTTCGCGAGCGGCATTTTATTTGGCACGTGTGTGCTTGGGTGGCATCAAACCCTCCCTCCACAACAGCAGGTACCCACCAGAAAGGCGTTCCAGTTCTCCAAGAGTCACTTGCTGTTGACTGACAAGCCCAGCAGAAATCAGTCTGGCCAGTTTATCCCTCTTTGAGTATCTGCCCAAACCTTTAAACATTAAAACCAGATTCCTCCTCATAAACTGAGAGGAATTCCATGGTGGTATGAATGTGAAACTACAATCTATTTATTTTTCAGAGAGCTGTATAAATAAGACTGGAAAGACCAACTTATTGAACGTCTGGATAACAGGAGTCCCTGCATTTTTATGCAATTAGTTCCCCTTCTAAATCTGAGCTATCAGATTTGAGGTCATTCAGTATGTGACCTGTTTACTTTAACTGAAAACTCCGTTTATTTTTCTAGAAAGGCATTTGGAACAGAAAGCATTTTTAGTGCAAAAAATGAATAGCTTGAATAAAACATGATTGCGCTGACATGTACTCTACTTAATGAGGATTTCTTACATGAAATCCCCACCATCTTTTAAAAACTGGAATAACAGAACAACAACGAAAGGAAAATATTTAGCCTCAAAATTAGGAGAAAAAATAGTGAGGTTACCATGACAAAAGAACAAACTGCCTCACCACTCTGGATCTGCTGCTACAAGTTCCCAGATGCTTTAATGTGCAATTCTTGGAAAAACAACAGCTCCGTCCTGCCTGCACCTGACACTGTGCTGGCCTTATCCAGGAGACACTCAGCCTGCAGCGAATGGAGAATGGCCCAAACCTCGGAACCCCATGTTGTGATTATTCCAGTGTCTAACGAGAACAGACCTGCCCTTCAAAGAGCCCCCTCCTGCCACCTTTCTGGATACTAATTAGTACAGAACTCAAGGAAACAGGCAGTAGTGGTGGGGCAGAAAAGCAAACTCCCACATTTTGGTCTCTGTGCAGCCATTTGTGACTTTTTGGAAGTATTAATTCCTCAGCAACTACACACTCCATGATCCTGACACTGTTCCAGATGAGATGCACTATAAAGATACTAGATATAGTTAAATTATATTTTACAAAGTATGCAACAGCATCTCCATTGTTTCCATGGGTAAGTTTCTGTTTTAAGAATATTTCAGAATACAAGACTCTGTGTTTGGTCTTCCATAGTCACATTCTATTCAGTTAAGAAAAGTCACTGCTGCAGGCTGAAACATCCTGTGAACTCACTCATGCTGGGGTAAATGTGTCCATGACAGTACTCAAGTAAGAAATGGAGCCAAAGATGCTCATAAGAATGAGCTCTGCTATGAAAACAAGTAGTACCAGGTTTAGGAAGAAAGAGTTAACAAAATATCTCTTTAAAATGCTAATGACAGACAATGGTCTGTGGATAAGTTAATTAGTGGAGGCAGCTTGTGTTTAATTATTTCACTTGACCTGGTGCAGATTTAGACAATAATCCCTTTAGAGAAGGAAAGGGGTTGTTGGAAAGTATGTGATGTACCAGAAGCAAAACTTTAAATCTGCCTGAGCTGAGCAGGTAGTCTATCTAAAATTGGAACGATACACTCTCCTCCACTGTAAGACAAGCTCAAACAGAAAAAGAAATGCAGGTCTGAACCAGAGAGATTATGCTAAGGACCTGGTGAGCTTTCCACTCCGATACTTAACTTTTTTTCCTCCTCCCTATTCAGCTGGGATTTTACCATTGAATAATGTATAAACCAACCCCACTGTAGTCAGAGGGGGGATTTCATGAGCAACTTGAAACAAGTGCAACCAGACTGCACCAGAACTCTCTGAACATATTAAAACGTGTGTGAAGAAAGAAAAGGGACTATAGACTATTAGTATATGTGGAATTTTCTTAGAGGAGAGGCTCTGAAGATTTCCATATTTTAAAAAGGGAACTGATTAGGTGGGGTATCAGTCCTGTTCTTGCTCACACTCTATAATCGGATCCAATTAAACTCAAAGCTTTGTTTTATCTGAGCAGTTCAACCCCAAATCATGCAGCTTTTCAATTTGGTAACATTTCCTCAATAGCTCACCCAAATATGAATAAGAAGTCATTACAGTTCCTCACGTGAATCAGTACAATTTCCTCCAGGGGCTCTGGCTCCTAAATGCTCACGTTACTTAAAGGAGGCCAGGTGTGCAAAGAGAGTCTAAACCAAAGGGAAAAAGACTTAAAACCCCCCAAACTGGCAGCTACTCTGGTAGGCAGCAAACAGTGTCATAGGCACTGCCTGAGTGGGAGGAAATTCTTTGTTTCAGCTGGGGCAGGACTCACTCTTGGTGGAATCAGCTCCACGGGAGACATAAACCAACTGCAGGCTCCCATTTACACCCCAGTTCTCCCCGTTCTGTGCCCAGAGGATCCTTCCAAAAGGACACACAAAGCACTGGGACTGGAGAGGGAAAACTGCACAGAACGATGAGACCCATAAAAGCAGCCCCATTGCTCTGTTGGTGCCTCTTTATTGAAAACAAATCTGATGGGGAATGAAAAGCCCCGGGACAGCAGAGGGGCAGGAGGAGTGCAAGCCGTGCACATCACACAGCGAGGCTGAGCTCACACAGACTCAGTCTCACTGTGCCAACACATTCCCACAGTTCCTACAGCCAGCTGGTCTCCATCCCATCACACTTTTGTCCTGATCATTTTGGGCAGCTAAATACCATGGCAGTTTTGCTGTCCACTCACAGGACTCCCACAGGTTTAAAGCTATTTACCAGCCTCTTTCTTTGGAAAGCTCTTTTATTCTTTAAAAGTTTCTCCTATCATCTCCAGATACTATTTTTTTCTTCAATAAAACACATAATCATGCTATTTGCTTCCAAGGCCCATGGCTCAGAGCCCTTCCTCCATCAGTTTCACTAGTTTATCTACCTATCAGACTTTTTTAAAGCAAAAGTAATCAAAAAAAAAAAACACCACCAACTTTCCATATTCAGGAGCTCTCAAACTGATTGGCAGCTTCACATTTAGAGAGTTGCAGCAATCACACAGAGAACCAAATGGTACAGACCATTCCAGAAATGCCCACCAGAAAGACAAACAGCCCCTGCTCTTTGAGGAACTCACACAAGAAGAATATTCCTTCCAGGAACTGTAGAAAGGCTTCAGAACTATCACTATTCTCTTCTTAATTAAAACAAATGATGTGATTTCTATGATGAGGCTTCACTCGCAGCTTTCCCACCCTTCAACAAGGGCTATGAGGGTTCCATTAGGCAGTGCTGGACCAACAGTGTGCAGAGCAGACTCAAGCCCTGCCCATCTCCCAACTTCTGGTATCTCCAATTACTACAAGTGGCCCTCCACTGGGTGCACAACTCCCTTGCAAAGGCACTAAACCGAGTTAATAAAATGAATCTCCTTCCCTGATGAGTGGTAGTGCTCCTCACTGTAATTTGCTGAAAAAGGTCATTCTTGTCTGTAATGAGAAAATGAAATGCAGGCTGGAATGATGGAGCAAACTCAAATCAGCCCCACGTACAATGTAGAAACACAAACCAGAATCCAGCATAAATCTACTGGCTAAATTCAGCTTAAGGCTAATCAGCTCTTCCTTTGACAGGATATGCTGCTGTGGAAATGGGATAATTTCATAACTGAATAATTTAACCAGTTTTATCTTTAAGTAATGATTTTAGGCATATTAATACACAAAGCTTCAGTATTTACATTTTCGTTACATGGCCCCGAAAAGTTACAGGGGACCAGGGATAACGGAGCGTTGGGGGATAAATGACATGGGCAGAGTGGCTTTCATCCCTCCGAGGGACTCTGTGCTCCACAAATCCCTGCGATGATGGCACGTGGCAGAGCCCGCATTGTCACAGCACCGGGCCAAAGTGCTCCTCAACAGCAGAGGGACACTGCCAGACACCAGGGCCAAGGTTGGGAGGGACAAGGAAAACACAGTCAGACGGATGATTTGGAAGTGCTTTACCTGCTTAGCCCTGTTAAGACTCTGGGAGTTCATGTCTGGCTTCAAGAAATGTTCCACAAAGGCTCCCAATCGCTATTTGAATGCTGTGAGGAGTGGAGAAACTACTTATCCCTGTTCCAGTCCTTCACCATCTCTGGCAAACCCTTTGGGGGTCTGTGAGTCTGGAAGCATGGCCCAAACTCCTCGGAATGGATGTGCCTCTCTGGCCAAATAATTCCTGACCCCCCACTCCTGTTCTCCTCCTCTGAGTTCAGCTGGGGAGGTGTTTTTCTGCACGTGTTTTAATGCAGAGATACAGGAAGTTCGTCTTTAAATCAAGATGCTCGTGGCTCAGCAGAATCCAACAACCTTGTTTTTTAGTCCTTATCTGGGAAAAGTAATGAGGAGAACACGAAAACCAAACTCCCTCTCGCTTTAAAAGAACTCCCGTAATAGATACAAATAGAAAACACGGGAAATGCTTGATTGTGCTTGTCAGAAGGTGACATACCTGTCCCAACCCTGCATTGCTCCTCACTGCTCCTTGGAGATGGCTCATCTGAGGGAGGCAAATGGGAAGCCAGACTCTCAGGATGCAGCCAAGCCATTTAGATGTCACTTTCGCTCATTCTTTGCATTTTGTCAGTACACACACACGGCTGATGATCTGCCCAGGTAAACTCCTGTATCACTTGTGTCGTGGGGGTTCCCTCAGCCTCACGTTGCAGAAGATGTTCCTCCAGCTCTGCCCAGAGGAGGAGGTGCAGCTTTGCAGAACATCACATTGATATGCAGCGAAGAGAACTGATTAACACTGGCAACGGTAATTTAAAAGAGAATAAATTTCTTTAGCTGTATTCCAGGGGTGGAAAAAGGATCAAAAGGTGCTGGACTACCCTGTCAGAGGAAAGTTTCTTGGTAGAGAAAGCCAGACTCAGCCTGAGTTACCTGTTGGCTACACTTAGAGTATTGTCTGGTTGGAAGAGACAAACCCAAATTAAACCCACTGTATTCGATTAATCTCAAACTAGTGGATTTCTCTCTATGGGAATATTTACAGCAGCCTCAATGGCTAAAGTAATTCCTATCACCAGTGCAACTCCTTGTTTACTGCCAGCCAACACCTGAATGAAGGAATAAAGAGGTTTTGAAAAGCCATTGCAACAACCTGGAGATACACGTACCCAAAATAGTTACTGCAGATGGTAAAACCCAATCCCCGCTCGGTGTTTGGAGGGGCAGTGTACAGTTGTTTGATTTTATTTTTTCTTTAACATAACATTTTGAATTTCTGATTTATCAGAAATGTCTAGTTGCACCAAAACCAGAGTGTTGGAAAAGAAATCAACTGTCTCTGCTAATAAGAAGAACTACTCTCTCCCATAAAAATCCTGCCATTTCATTCATAAATAAACTAAACCTCCAACTCAGTTGTTGGCAGGCTCTCCCTTTTATCTTTCACTCACTTGAGAAGGACCAGCAACATCACGCTTTTGGAAAGCCAAGCACAGTAATCATAGAATCGGATTTCATGTATTTTTAAAAACATTTGCAGCAGCAGCGATCCAATCCCTTTTAAAAGAAATACAAACACACAGAAATTTGGAAGAAGCAACTCAGAGCTCCTGACTGTCTTCATTTCTCCAACACCAGCTGAATGTGCTGGAAAGGGACTCTTTTCTAAAGGACATCTCAAGAAGTTATCAGCATTACACTACAGGCACCGCAGAGCCAAAATACTTATTACCTCAAATAAGCCCGGATGACATTTGAGATGTCTCAACATTTATTGGCCTGCCAGCAGAGTGTGGGATCAACCACCTCCTTTTCTCTCATCCCCTTTTTTTTCCCCCTCTCCTGCTTGCTCAAAGTCCGTGCTCATAAAATATTTAGGGGAAGCTCTTCAGAGGATGAGACTGCCTACACTATACCCCCAGTGCAGGTTTCCTGTGCTACTGAGACAGATATTCTGCCACCAGAGAAATCAAAATCGGTGATGGAGTTGAATTACTGCACCAGGAGCACCGTCAGACTGACAGTCTGGGCTTGATCCCACCTGGGACACTGGGCTGAGGAGCAGCGGAGAGAACAGAGTAACACACGGAACAGAGAGGCTTCCTTGTGCAAGGTTATAAGGAGAAAAGTTACTTTTCAGAATGGAAAACAAAAATATGAATGTTCTGCCTGTTTCTAGGACCCTGCTGGGGACAGCTGACCCTTTCTTACCTCTAGTCATTTTCTTCCCAGCGAAAAAAAAAACCCAACTGGATGAAATGTGGAATTCAGATGTGCCTGCAAATGAAACCATCGGCCGGGCAGCATCTCCTGTAGTGCCACCCATTTCTGTAGCAGCCTGACACAAATTAAATCAGCTACCACGGGCCCTCCCTGCCCTGAACTTTGCCACAGCCTGTTCATCTCATACATTCATGGCCTTCCCTATTTATCCCCATATTTTATGCTCCCACTGCCATATGGTCTTTCCCTTCTAATTTCATTAAATCAGCTACAGATTTCCTATGCTGCCCTGAAGTTTTCCTGCATTACATCAAGACTCTCCTTCTCACCTTCTCATCAAAGTCTGGCTGTCTCAATGTACTTTTGAACCTCCAAGTCCCTCTCATTTTCCCTCTTAGTTCAAGGGGTGGGTGTTCCTTTGTTCCACCTTTGGCATTTCTCACCCTTAGGTATCCAGGCTCACACCAGGCTGTTGCTAAACTGTCCTCCTGTAATAATTTTTATGAAGTGCAGTCCAATTATCTTTATCTTCCTTGGGGATCCATTCAATTAAGGTAGTCATAATGAGTGAATGGACACAGAGCATTGTAACCATATTTACATCCAGATTAATGGGAACCAGGTGAGATAACTTTAAAGCCATCATAATTTCAATACTTTGGCTTTTGATTGTGCTATCTGCAGTGTCAGACACATTTAGAAGAGACCAGCACAATTTGAGAGGCTGAGTTTTTAATTTCCTCCTTAGTTTGTGGAAATGACGGCTTAGAAACAGCAGCAAAAATACACAACTTTGTCTTAAAATTCTCTTACAAGTTAACAAAACACTCTCAAGGCACACAGCAAGGCGGAACATTTCATCCAGTCTGTTCTTTCATGGATTGAAGGCAATGGAAACCAGCAAAGAACCAGTATTAAAGTGGAGATGCTGAGAACATCAGGAAATCTCATTCAGTGAGAATGCGACAGAAACACTGAACTAGAAACACCAGTTCTGAAGTGACTTTTCTCCCTTCTGAAGGACAAATGCTGGATCTGGAACATGGACCTGTCTCTGAGATATGGAATAGCTCCAGCAGTTATTTTCACCCCAGCTCTGCACTGCAAAGCAAGGGAGGAGAGTCCAGTGGAGACTGAAAACACGCTTCTGTATCACCACAGCTGAACACAATCATGTCTCAGGCCCCAATAAATATGTCAATAAGCTTCTGGAGAAATAACTGGTATCCAGGGAATTAATCTTGGTTGTAGTAGTTTCAGTTGAATAGGTCAGATTTGTTAACATTTTAATTTACACAAATCTGCATTCCAAATACTGCTCTTCGGCTCCTTCTCCTAACGACAAGAAAATGTCAGCAGCAACCCCAAATTTACTCCTCTAATAGCTTTCTCAAGATTTCAGGAAAAACAAACAGAAACAAAAAACCAATCTGTGGCACAGTAATGTGAGTGTTTAAACACATTTTTCAATTTAGATGCAATACAATTTGTTGTTAATAACCCAGACAGTTTTGCCAGTTCCAGATGTGATCCTGACAATAGCAGAGAGACCTGAGAATAAGCATGTCCCGTGGCTTCAGGGCAGCCCCAGGACTGTGCCCAGAGCTGCTTGTTTTGCCTCAATCCAAGTGTCCCTTGCCCAACCTGGCACTCAGTTTGGGACACTCAACATCATATTTCCATATACAACGTGCCAGCCTTGATTTCCCCAGCCCTGTGAGCCAACATGGAGCACATGGTTCCCCGGCAAGTTTTTAAAATACTTCGGATGCAATAAGAGAAACCTGAAAAAAGTTGATTATTCTGCCGTTTCCTTTCCCCCTAATTATGACCTGCCTCTTTTTTTCACCTGATCCGCTGAGATTAAAACCTCTCTCCCACCAACTTATCCCAATCTGTGTTTCTGAAATTGGTATAAACCGATGACCTTTCTCTACCCATGAAACCCTATATTAAAATGCTGGCCCTGCTGGTGTCAGGGGGGCAATAATAGCTCTTTCATTTCCATAAAATCAGCATTTTCCTGCCAGAATTCCGATTTCTCCTCTGAGTGCTCTGCCACTGTCCCCCCGAGGGCTGCCAGCAATCTCTCCAGCACTCGTTTCTCCTCCTCGACCGCAAGCCTGCCGCAGGCTCCAGCACTGCCTGGGATAATCTACCTGCTTAAGATGCAGCCAACTTCTAAACAAAAAGAGGAGGGAAAGGTCAAACCCACCCTGGGTTGTGCTCGTGTCAGGTGGGAAGGAGCAGGGGCTGGTGCTCCTCCTGCTCCCCCAGCTCTGCTGCCTGGCCTCACAGCTGGAAAGCTCTCCACCACAGCTGGAAAGCTCTCCACCCACCTGACCTCCATGGGCAGCTGTTTCACACAGTGTGTCTCCCTGGGTCAGCTCTCCCCGAAAGGGTGCCGGGGGAAGCCCCAAAGCCGTGCCAGCCCCGATGTCCCCATGCCAGCCCCGCTGCCCCCATGCCAGCCCCGATGTCCCCATGCCAGCCCCGAGGTCCCCATGCCAGCCCTGATGTCCCCATGCCAGCCCTGATGTCCCCATGCCAGCCCCAATGTCCCCATGCCAGCCCTGATGTCCCCATGGCCCCCCGGCTGCTCCGGGGCTCTCTGTCTGCTGCTGGGGCTTTTATCTGCTCTCAGCACCTGCCTCTGGGATTCCTCCCAAAGCTGCTCTCGAAGCAAACAAGTGACCCCAGATGTGGGAATGAAAGAGGCACCAGCCCTGGAAGGGACTGGCTGTTGGCTGGAGCCTGGCAGAGCAAAAGGCACTGGGGCCAAAAGCTGCCGGGCATGGGAAAAATCTCAAAGGTGCTGGAGGTTTCACCCCTCTGAGTTCAGGGCTCCGGGCAGGAATGGCACACACCAGCCTGCATGTGGGGACTCCTGCTGGCTCCGTCCCTGCCATTGTCACAGGGGAGGAAAGGAGAACAAAACTACTTGCTGGTGTCTCCTCTCAGAAAAGCAGCATGCTGGGCTCTCCCAAAATGGTTTTCAGTGGTCTTGTCTCCTCCGGGGACTGCGCGAACATAAACGTGTGGGCCTCAGACTGTGCAAGCCCTTCCCCTCCCATTTGCCACAGAGCCACACTCTCCGTGGCTCACTGCTCGATGAACAGATGATCCTTCCCCCCATTCAGCTGGCCACGCTCTCCCAGTCACGCCGAACAGGGGACACTCCATGACCTGCACAGTCTGAAGGGGAATAAAATCAGAACTAAAGTTCTGGGGCTCTCTCCTTTCACATCTATTGACTCCTGTCCCCTCCTTCTAACCGCTGATGCTGCATTGATTTTTGTTTAATGTGTGAGGTGCAAACGCTTCGTCCCTGAGCTGCACTCACAGCTAGAGGAGGCAGAGCTCTGCGAATCTCACCGGACACCTTATGCTGCCAGAGTAGGGTTGGGTCAGGAAAATGAAATTTCTTCTGCATTTGGAAAAGCATAAAATGGCCGGAAGAAGAGCATTAAGAGCCCCACATGAAACTGCTTGAAGACATTTTTCTAGTTTAGAAGAGACACGAGGATGCCACGAGGAAACATGAAGAGTACTCAGTATGGACCATGTAACTGCTTTCAGAGGTAACATGCAAGACAGGTCTAGAAAGGGCTATAGGTGTCTGGCACTTTACTGTCCCACATCAGAAAGGGGACAAACACCAAGTTATTCATCCCCCTGCTCCTTCTGAAGTATTTTTTTACATCTTTGAGTTTTACGAATTTACGCAAGGAAAACACCGACTTCAGGAGTTTGAAGATTCTCCCAGGGTTTTATCGACCGATATGGATCAAGACAAAAATATCACATCAAAGCCATGATGCCCCACAACTGCAGCGGAAGCAAAGACCATGATCTCCACGCTACAACTCAAACTTTTTGAGGTTCGGTATTCAAGACAGGGCTTGGGCTTTGCAAGACCACAACCCTCAACAACGAGACGCCTGGTGAGAGGGTTTTCAACTCACCTCCCTGTCGAGTCCAGCAGCCACGGTGACAATGTCCCCTGTCTCGCTGTTAATGGTGAACATGTTCTGGGAGGGGCTCTGTGGGGTCTGGGTCACGATGCGGTACCTCACCATCCCGTTTGCGGTAGTGCCGTCGTCCGCGTCATTTGCCGTCACCGTCATCACGTACGTTCCTGGGAACAAGAGAAATTATCAGGACTGCCTCCTTGCAGAGCAGATTTCAGTCCCATTGACTCGGGGTCATGCATTTTGCTCAGAAATTCTACGGAACAGAGATCCCATTTCAATCCAGCCAGCTAGGCAAGGATTATGAAAATAGCAATGCTGCTGAGATGAGATGATCTGGAAGGATACTGATTACACGTAACTGGTAGACAGCAAGAAGTCATATGAGGGTATCTATGATTATCTTCTAATTCTTTCAGTGATTGTAAGTTTTATGGCAGCATTTTTTTGTCCTGCAATTTCACAGATTCTCATAGGGGATTTTTTTTCCCCCCATCCAATCACTGCATTCACATGCATTCCAGAGTTGAGTTTAATAATGTAAAGCCCATGAGACTTCTCAGCAGCTTCGGAAGGACACCATCAACATGCCCCTGCACAGTGCAGGAAGCAACTGCCTGCTGCCTCCAGTTCTTGGAGAAACATCCACCTTTCTGACCCCTGCTGGAGAAAAAAAATCCATTTCTGCAGAGCAAATGGAACAGCTGCTGCCCAGCAGGACAGAAAATCAATGATTTGGTATGTGTGGCTAGTGATGTATTGAATTGTTGGTTTGTTTCTTGCTAATCATCAGTGTCTTCATTTGCCTTGCAAAAAACAATCCCTACTTTCTAGATGCTGTCGGGAGTGCACTGATGCACTGACAGGCTCATTAGCACCAGAGTTTGGCAGCAGGGTGTTTTGCTAAAGTGGGAAATTATCATTATGAGGGTAAAAGATGTGACTTGATTGGATGGACTCCTGCAGCTGCATGGTCCTGGGACCCCCCAGAGCTCGTCGGGCCCAGCTTTACACTTGTTATATTGGTAGGAGAATGACTAGAAGGGACAGGCACACACTGCTCATGAAAAGCCATCTGCACCAGTGGAGGAATCTAATGCTATGAGACCTGGAAGGAGGAGTGGGAGGCAAAGAGAGACGGTGAAACCAGACATGACCTCGTTTAGGGACCACCAAACCCAACAGCATCGATGGAAAGATGGAAGGTGCTGCTCCAACACTGCTCGTTTGGGAAGTCTGAACAGACGGGCCAACTCATGAGCCTGCTGTGCTGGAGAGACACAAAGTGGTCCCAACAAGAACCTGAGCTGATTCGAGATGGAGCCACACGTTGTTTTACGCAGAAAGCTGAGTTTGTTCTGCTTGCTTGGTCAGACAGGAGCCACCGGCAAACGCGGGGACACGTGGCTACATCCACAGCACATCGTGTCTCCTCTCGTATGCCCAGATCCCCCGCTGGGCCACAAAGCCATCAAGCTTCCAGTTCAGGGAAAGGAGACCAATCTAGCAATGGCTGCAGAACACCCAAATTTTGTACTTTAGCCAAGAATCTTTAAGTCACTCAGCACACAGGAAATCCCTCCAGTACCTTCCCCAGCTTTGGGCAACCAACGTTTCTCAGCATTAGCAAGAACTGGCCTCCAAAGCGTGTATTTTTGCACTGTGTGAAGTGCCTTGCTGATCTCCTTCCATCTGCCTCAATCAGGCTCTCTTTTTGTTCTCAGTGGTGATACATATATCCCTGTGAGTTTTCTTAGTTCAATAAGAATTATAGATTAAAAAATAAATGAATGTGTAAAGCAAATCTTAATGATGAATACATTCCTGTCTTTTTGCAATAATCCTGATTCACATTTGTGAAACTAAAACAAACTATTCAACAGCTTTAACATTTTTCTGATCAATAAACTGCATGAGAGGGAAGGAACACTGAATTGAAACAAGGCTATGCAGGCAACAAATTTTCTCTATTTTCTCTTCAAGCGTTCATTTCTTGCTCTTTTGCAAAACCAGTTATCATGAGACAACCGATACAAATAACAAAGCCAGCACTTAGATAACTATAGGGGAAACGTACAGAGGAAATTTAAATAGGAAATATGCTGAATGAGATGTTTGATTTGGAATTTATGTTATCTTAATGCATTCTATACTGAAAGGTACTCTGAAGAGAACGTCAAAACCTGGGGCTAATGAAAACAGAAGTGGAAGAGAAAAACAGACTCTCTCTTAGGACTAGTGCAGTTTCAGGACATACTCCAAAAAACAGGGGATATTTTGCAATACAGTTCCAGCACAAGGAACAGCTCTGATGATTACTGGGACTGCCAGGTTCAGACAATGGTGTCCCACAGTTGTGGTCCCTCCGCACGTGAGATCTCTTGGACTGCACTCCAGATTCCAAAACTAACCAGGACATGTGGGAGATGGTGGGTTCCCACCTTGGCAGGGGAACCTGACAGGCTGCAGCTGTGGTGGGAGGGGTGAGGAACAGCACCTACACTGTGGATGGAGAGTACAGCAGGTCTTTCACTCTTGCCCTGACCTTTGTGCTTCTTTCCTGCAGTGCAGCATTGGAGTGGGCACATCTGCTCTAGAAAAAAGGGCTGTTCCAAAAGCATTTGTCCTATGTCTCCATAAAGGGAGATGGCATTGGACAAATGTCTCTAAAGTCATGAACTGAGCACTGGGGAGCTGTATTTCAAGAGGCAATCTGCTCCCTAGCCCCTGTCTTTAATTTCGATTATGAAACCCAACCACATAAATAAAGAGAGGAAGTTGGCATTAATTACTATGCTGTAACTTAATAAAATGCCCTCTGCACAGGCCCTGTGTGGCTGCAGCACGCTGCAGTGCCTGATGGAATAACCACTTCCTTCCTGGCTCTCCCTGGGGCTGCCTGTCTGACCACAGTCTGCAGCCAACTGGCTGCAAATCACTTCTTCCTCTCTGCAGACTGGATGGTGTCTGATATCTCTTCTCCCTTTCCTGTGTACACACTTTTCCCACCTGGCAGTGTCATCCCAAGAGGGTGACAGCATCTCCTGTTACCTGTGCGGAGGGTACCACTGCTAAGGACCACTGCCAGGGGATCAGCTGGTGGAACCTACATCACACCTCCCTTCCACTCAGTTTTCTTTACATTTATAGCCTGTCTTTCAGCAAGAAATATCCTCCAGATACCTGCGTGCTGCAGCGAATGACATAATCATATATCTGCACACAAGAGTATTCAACAGAGCATTCAATATATGCAGCTCCAGTGTCTAACATCCTCTGGGTGCTATATAAAGTCTTTCCCTATACTAAGATGGTTGGTGATGATTTACCTGCTCTAAAAGTAAATAATGTCACGCTTCTAAGTCCTTTGCATGGAGATACACCTTCACATTATATTACATACAGGAAAGACATCCCCATATCCATCCCTTAATTGTACTCAAACTAGGCAAACATGCAGTGGCAGAGGGAGTGCACAGCCCTAACACGCTTGAGGATTGCAGCCAGCAGTGTTTGGGTTTAAGTGACAGAGCATTGACTGCCCAGTCTGGCCCACAGGATGTGTGTATGCATCTTGTGGAAATCAAAGTATTAACCACATCATCCTCACATCCCTCAATCTACCCCAACAGAGAGCAGAAGCAGTTATTACAGACTGCAAACAACGAGAAAACTCCTCTAACACACACTCAGGATCCCCGCACTGTACCCTGCCATTTTTGGGTCAGACCCTGCCAATGGTGATGAAGCTCCAAGTGCAAGTGTAAACAGGGAAAGAGGGACTTTACACTCTCAGTGTCTGAGAGAAGCATAACCCTCATTTTCCTGCTCGGCAGGGCTTGCTCTCAAGCACACCAACAACGCAAAATGAATGCATCAAGTGCCAAAACCCATGAGTTTGCCCCAGTCTGTGCAGTGTATCACAGAACAAACACCCAGTCCAAATGGGCTCTGAAGTAACTGCATTAAACTACACACCCGGCCTAACTCAGGTACGTAACCTGTTGAAAGAAAACCATTTCTCATCAAATAAGGCACATGGTATGTTAAATAAAACACCTAACCTAGTACATCATGTCAATAGTAAATCAAATTTGCTGCATGTTGAACAGCTCTTCCGAGCAGCAGATTGAATTACCATGCACAGCTAGTGATGACAAGATTACTGTGCATTAGCTTTCATTAACTAATGTGCCAAGTTCATACATCACCTGAGTTAAAATTAATGGATGGCATGATGGAGGAGATCTATCAATAAAAGGCGAGACCTCAAGAATCTGTACCTTCACAATGCATTCCTTTTGATTTCCCAGAGACCACAATCTCCCAGATGTTATTTTGTCAAATGAGATAGTTTTGTTTCTAACTATGGACAAGAGACATGAGAGAAATACTTGAAAGCACCCCTTGTGGAAAATATTCCCGTTAGATTAATTAAGGCTTCTACTGGATAGGCAAAATAATGCCCTGCAGAATCTGGGGGGGGATGGAAGCAAAGGGAGATAATTTATACCTGTATGTTCAGCTTTGTTTATCAACTTTAAAATGAATTGCATCTCCTTGTAAAAGCCTGCAAAGAGATTTTCTTAGGTTCACCATATCTCATTTGATCTGTACATGTTAAGTAAAAAGAGAGGCAGAACAAGAAAGATAACTGCCCTGAGTACGTGTAAGCAGATAAGCACAAAGCCACAAACAAATGTCTCCCCCCCCAAATCACTCTGCAGTGTGAGAATCAGCTCAATTCTTCCTAGCTCAGATGGTCCCAAAGCACACCAAGGACTGCTAATTCACATCACGTTGTCTGCAATCTCTGCTCTCCCATCGATGCAACTTCATTGCTCTGCAAAGATGGAGCTTTCACGGTTTTCAGGCATACAAACAATGTCTTAGTACAGTTGTGCTCCCAAAGTCTCTGTTACAATTGCTTTATAATTGCCATTTTTCTAAGCTGGTTTCATATCTATGTTAGATTTAATGCATGTTAAAAGAAAGAGCTAATGGGCACTTATCAGGAATCCAAATAAAAATTAAAAATAAAAACCTCTTTCACTTTGCACTTTATCCCATGTCACTGTAAAATCACATAATCCTGCCTATTCCTATGATATAAACAGAAAAAGCTAAAAATTCACCCAGTTTTTACTGACAGTGCTGATTCGCTATCCAGCTTTATCTTACAGTTTATGTTTTTAAATGGCTGGTAAATGGCTGTAGAATCATTAAAGTTTGGTTAACCTTCTCCGTCTAATTTTGACCTACAAGATACTTAATTTAATCATTCCCCCATAGAAAAGGATTGAATCATTATGTGCAGACATGTGGTGATGGCCATATTACATTAGATCTTCATTAACCCAAGTTAATAATGGCTTTGTACTAATGGAAACCTCCCCTTACTCCTCATTTTTTTTCCTCCCAAATTCGAAAGCTCACTGACTGAATCCTCTGCATCCGATGCAAGAGAGAGAGTGAAGACAGTAATTGTTGCTGGAGAGATTAAATACTGAAAAGCAGTGTAAAATTTACAGTACTTCCTAAACCCAAAATGTTCCCTTCAGAAGAGTTTCCTGATACTGGTTCCCTTCCCCGCAGAGGACAGGAATCTCATGCCCCTGCTCATGACACGTTTCATCCTTTTAGTGATTCCACTCATGGTAATGAGCTCTCAAGGACAGAAAGATGCTCTAGACAAGCAAAGGCACCAAACCCCAGCCACGGTGAGAAGGTGACGGGACCCTGGACAGCTCCTCAGAGCACAGCCACGCTCTGTGCAGTGTTAGACTGGAACATCCCAGCCAACCAACCCGTGTCCTCCCAAATTCCACGCATTCAATCGCTGACGTGGAGCACTTTCACACCCCCATCGTGAAGGGTTTCAGATGCAATTGGGGAGCACGCTCGGTGCTGAGTGGAGTTCCAGAGGTGAACAGGAACATGGACAAGTCATCAAAATGACAGGAGTGCCTAAAACTCTACTGCAGACGTAAGAAATTGTAAATACACTTAAATTAAATGGCATCCCACATGCTCTAGATAAAAACTAAATAGAAACAGCACTTCCTCTCCGGATGATATTCTTCCTGTCATAACTGATAGCTCCTGTCGTTCTCTTTCACCATTATTTCTGTAATCATTGGCAAATTTTGACCTTTCAAGCAGCTAACCTAATTCATAACGGATGCCACTTCCTAATTAGCGGAGACATCGGATTCTCAGCTTCAGACAAGGCAAGAGCCAACCTAATGAGAATAAAGAGAGGGGGCGGGCCTGGAGAGACAACAGAGCGAGCTGAAGAGTCTGCTGCCACCCAGAACGGAAATAATACCTTCTTATTGTTAAAAACGAATAAATATCTCCGGAGAAGAAAGGAGCGGATGCACTGACAGATGCAAACACGTGGGCCTGGGCAGGTTGGGAGCTCACGCCTGGCCAACAGCCTGCAGCCTACTGAGACCCCTGGACTGCAGGGAAACCCCACCAGGAAAACTTCAGCCCCCGAGCAAAGAGCTTGGGCTGCATAAATTCATGAGGCTCAGCTCGGCTGAGTTCCTTGCACACGAATCCTCTCGACTTCCAGATATCCTGAGCATGCCCACGGAGCTGTGCTGAGCAGCAGGGCCAGGCTGCACGCTGAGCTCAAGGCGTTTGCCACTCCAGGAATCACACCGACCCAGCGGCACAGAACCCGCACCTGCCACAAGGCTTCCATCCAGTCCTTGAATTCTGGCACTATAATATCAGGCAATACAGAATAATATAAAGTGATGCAGTAATATAAACATTATAATATATATCATACTATGCTTTCGGTAACTCTGGTTAAAAGGAGGCAGAGAGTGGGCTATTACAGTGCCATAACTCCCTTCTTGAGTGGTCTCAGAACATGATTTCTAAATTTCTACATTTTTTTCTTTAACATCAACTTGTTTTTTTTTTTTTTTTTTTTTAAGGGAAAAACCATCAGTCTGGGGATTTGCATCTTTTTCTCACTTGCAGTCCTGTAATTCACTTCCTTGCTCTTGGAACTGGATGCTTCTGAAAAGGAAATTAAGAGCACAGATTTCATAACCACTTACCTCGAAAGAAAATGGAAAGCACTACCACATGTGTCTGCAAAAAAACAATTTCTTATCTTACAATTGTGCTCGGCTGAGCAAAAGAACTTGAAAAAGAATATTGTGTATCCTAAGCCTGTGTGTAATGTGGGAGAGAATAGAGCTGGGTTGGACAAAGCCATTTTTCACAGCGTATGAAGTGCAAGGGCAAGAGCAGCAACTGGCCAAAGTGCAGAAGATGGCACTGCATCGATGATCCATTTAAGCCTGGGATGTACCCAGAAGTAATGCACCCTACCTGTGAAGTGCTCTGGGAGGAGTGGAAGAATCTGGCCTTGAAGGTTTTACCTGTACGTGGTGTCTCTGAAATATTCGGAATTCACCTTATTTTTAGCTTCCAGTGTTACCAACTGGAACATGCAACTGGTGGTGGCCCCAGTCCATAAACCTGCTCAGGTGCTCTCTTGAACTGGGACTTTCCTAAATGAAGAGTTCTAAAAATAACTTACTTTCAAGACAGAAAAGGAAATCAAACGTTGTCACCATGAGCAGAACGAGGGTGTTTTTGCAACTGGTTGTAATGGCAGAAAGGGGGTCTCACTCTGTGTCCTATTAACTTCTAAAACTGAAGCATCATCCCCTCAGATCTCAGGTCCTTCCACCCAGCAGCACCTGCCCTGTTCCTTCCCAGAACAATCAACCTGCAGAACACAAGGTATCTCTTCATGAATTGCACTGTCAGATTGGAGAAGAGGAACAAGCCAGAACTGCAGAATCCAAATTCTCCCCAGCAATACATATACAGATGCAACTATATGCCTTAAAAGATTAATTTCACAAGCCTTAAATTGCACTTTAATTTGAAAACTAATTCAGCCTCATAACTGGCTTTCTGTTCAAATCACTGAGGCTAAAGATTTAAATTCTTAATATTCAGATGACTTTTGAGTTTCTGGCCCCATCTGTGCAGTAGTCCATGGTGTTAATCTCTGAGGGAATCTCTGCTGGCATAGAAATAAAATAAACAAACTGGGACACTTTGGAGAATAATCAGCTTTTAAAATCCTTGTGGTTTTTTTTATATATACTGCTTATTTTTTATGAGATTTCTTTAACTCAATTTGCCACATATAGATTTGGCTCCCAGCTATTTCATTTTTCACGTGGCATGTTATCAACAATTCTTGTATCAGAGTTCCATGAAATAAGGAGGAGGCAGGGAAATTCTAAACTACAACATTTCTCATGTCAGAAATACTAATATTCCCTTGTTTTGGAGGACTGTCCATACTCAGCACTCTGGCACACCAATCCCAGGGAGAGTGGCAGGAGTAAACTGTCCTGCACAACTCCAGGAGAAAGAAGGAGCTGGATGAAACTCGAGTTTAAAAGAAGCCACTTCGACTTTTGCTACTGACTTGAAAGGGACCAAGATGTATCCAGAGAGTCAGTGAAGTGGAAAGGATGAATGGGAATGGAAAAGGCCAGTCTGACAGGAACAAATTGTTTTGGAGAGACGAGTTAATTTTTGACAATCTTCCTGTTAAAACAAAATAGATACAACGCAGAGCAAAGCACTCGAGTCGCTGCAGAGCATTTCACATTGACCTTTTCAGAACTGAGCGCTTCAGTTAAGTAAGACATCCCCATCCTTCCGTAAGGAACCTTTTGAGGTGGTTACAGCAAACCTGAGCTTCTGCAGAGATGGAAACATTCTCCATCACACTATTGCTTTGTGATTAAATTCCCTTTTCTCTTTTATATTCAAACATCTTCATTCTATCTTATTGAGCAATTCTGGGGGGGAAACTGTAGAGTTTCTTTGGAAGGAGCGAAACCCTGGGATGCTGCAGCCCCAGCAGTACAAGTGCAAGGGCTGGGGTCACGGCAGGCAGCAAAGGTGCTGTACAGAGGGGAAAGTCCCACCCCAAGCCCCAGTTCCTTTCTGCCATAAGGCAGTGGAGAATGTGGGAGGCAACTCAGGGATGTGGGCTTGGAAAAGGCTGCGGAATCCTCGCAGGGCGTTGGGGAGCGACGCTCTGCCACCCACCCCGCTTTGTCAGCGCCTGAAAGGCAACAGGGGAATTTCTGCTCCAGCTTGCAGCTGCCTCCTTAAAACTTGGCTGTGTTCTTCGTGTAGAGGCAAAGTTCAAAGAGGCAGAACATTATTCAACACGAGTAAAACATGGTCTTTTAAGATACACTTTCAAACAGCAGCGCGTTAAATCAAAACAACTCACGGAGTGGGAGAGTAAAGAAGAAAGATGGTCCTGTGGAAAAGGGAATCCTGCATTGTTACTCCTGTTCTGCATTTTTGGAAGGGCCTGCATTTACACATTTAAATTGTCCAGCTGCTTGACCTGAGGCTAGATAAGCTAGAAATGCATTCAACTGTTTTCCAGAGAGAATCAAAAAAGGGAAAGAGATGCAATTCAGTTTAAGAGCCAGCAAACAGGGGCCCGGCTGGGACACTGATTCTCACTGCAGAGAACTTCACCAAGAGTGAGGTCCTGATTTCAAGAGCACTATGCTATGGTGCAAGACACTATTTCAATTAAGTTATTATAATCTTAGCCAGCAACAACAACCCATTATAATTAATAATACTTGATGATTTCTTTTCTATTCCTGTCAAGGGTTGCTTCAAGGTGACTTGCAGAGAGCACACTCCTTGGGAGCCCAGGCTGAGTGCTCTGCAGACTGGGGAGTCCTTCACTTAAACTCCATCAGACTGTCTAAGGAGTTTCTTCACACTGCTGCCAAGTCTTCCAACTCTCGGACAATTTTGTATACTTGTATTTCAGGCTAAAGCAAACTTGTTTCTGTGGGAGGCTGAGTGCCGTGGGCTGGAGTACTTCTGCATTCCCATTTCCTTGGTTCACTCTACCCTCTTTGGGTTGTTGAGTCAGGAGGTCACATCTTCCTTGGCCACCTTCCACTCCCTGCTGTGGCCAGGCACAATCTGCAGCACCCTGACAGGGTCAGAGCTGAGGCACCACACTCTGTTCCAGCTCACCTCATCCCCCTGGGTGGGGACCACGCTGTGCTCCGTGGAACAGCATCCTCAGGGGGCACAGCATCCTCAGGGGGCACAGCATCCTCAGGGGGCACAGCATCCTCAGGAGGCTCAGCATCCTCAGGGGGCACAGCATCCTCAGGGGGCACAGCATCCTCAGGAGGCTCAGCATCCTCAGGGGGCTCAGCATCCTCAGGAGGCTCAGCATCCTCAGGGGGCACAGCATCCTCAGGAGGCTCAGCATCCTCTGGAAGCACAGCCCATGCCCCGGGTGTGCTGTGACAGCACCACAGAGCCCTTCCCTCCCCACTGGAACGGGATCTGCTCCATCGATCCTGCTGAAGCCTTAATGGGGCTTTCCCTGCAGCTCAAGGTCACTGTGCCCTGCTCAGCCTCTGCTCAACAGCCTATTTTTGATGGCGCTGCTCTGCAAAATTTCCACGGGTAGAGTTTGAGCTCCTTATGTGCTTTTTTATCTTTTTATTTTTTTTTTTTAAAACTTGGCAAAATTCCGACTGACTTCCAGCAGTCATTGGCTGCTCACTGTAGCTGCCCTCAGAGTCAGCATTTATTTGGGACACTCCAGTACTCCAGCTACTCTTCTCAACAGAGGTGTGCAAAATTATTAAGAACATTGCAGATACTGTCGTAATCAAGTAATCCCGCATTTTTAATCACAACCATTATAAATGGGCATATGGAATATGCGAGAAATAACGATTGCACGGGATATCCAGGGAAGCATTTTCAGTCCTCAGGCAGAGCTCAACAGCAGTGAGCAGTGGAAAATGAATGCTGAACTGAAACATGTAATAAGATTTTTCAGTTTGCTTGAAGCATGGATATACACCCATACGCAGATGTATTTTTATAGATGCATATACATATCTAACTTACTGTTGAATCAGTACTGAACACTCTTGCTGTTACCTCGAAGAACATGCAGTGTCTTTCATTTGCCAACCACTGCCACAAATAATCATGGATTCTGGCCACATGTTTCTTCTCTTGAAATGGCTGGTGTGGTATTTCCTTAGTTATAATTTTCTCAGACAGCTTGAACTAAAAAGTTTCTAAATCTTTGCAAGATCTATGCTTGGCTAAATACATAGTCTAGACTTGTCTCTGCACTGAACAGGGACACAGAACTGTGAGGCAAAGGAGGAGCACTCGGATATCATCAGTAACTCTGTCACTTTCCCAAAAGCACAGGATCATGTTTCTTACCAAGAACACAATATGAGTGCCTCTGATACCCACATTCCTAGGAGGCTCTACAAAAGCAAAGACCAGAAATTCAATACTAATATACACCTTTAAAAGAATACTGATTAAACAGGAAAGAGAGAGGGGAAAAAAACAACCAAAACCCTACCAAATACATCAAAGACAAATGTAATTGCTTTTGAATAAAAACAGATTGCTTTCTACCTTGTTGCCTTAAAGGCAAGCACTCCAGCCTGGGATAGAGAACACCAAAAATCACTGCTAGAAGCAGAGGCACAAGTATTTTGTAGGCAAAGTTATCCTATTCTGATTTAATAGCTCAAAGGCTTATCTGGATTTCAGACAAGAAGAGGATGTAATTTACTGCTTGTTTCACACAGATGAACAGGGCTAGTTAAAACATTTGGGAACACTTTGAATATTGATCTGTCCTCGAATAAGACGTAAGAAATTTGTTTTGCTATGGAAATGTATCAATCTTCAAACCTTGATATGCCCCAAAGTGGCCTCCAAACGAAAGCTGGAAAATCCCCTGGGAGGGTGTTATTAGAGCTGTAAGCTGGGGGACGTCTCACGTGCCCTCCTCCAAGCAGGACTGGGATCAGGACTTCGAAGCTGGGACATCGCCACTCAAAGCAATCAGGGAGGGAGCTCTACCCGTTCTTCCCTCAGAAATAATGTCACGTTCTGTCCCCACTCGGTGTCACCGCAGCCTCCCGCTCCTCGCAGTGCTGGAGGACAATCAATCACGGCTGCGAATCACCTTGTTAAAAACAGTGCCCACCGGAGACTTCCCCGCGACACCTCCGGCGGCAGCGGAGACGCCGTGATAAATGTTTGCTGACACGAACCAAAGTCACGAGGTGCTTAACCCCAACGCTGGCAAACAGCCGAGCAGAGGCTCTGCCCAGGAAAAATCTCCCTCCGATTTCAGGAGAGACGCCCAACTGCACTGGTGCTACGGTACACTCTATGCTCAAAGAATGGATATGCTCATGTTAGTGATGCTCAGCAATGAGCGAAAGCAACCCTGCTACCATTTTGGAAACTGTGGGTTTACACTGCACTTAAATAAGAGATCAACTCTAGAGTTGAAAATAGAACATTAGAGACCCTTACAACCCTATTTTTTCAAGCATATAAACATCATCACTTTTCTGCATACAGCTTACACCACCACTAATTCTTCACCCATACATTTTTGGAAACTTGATTTCACTTTTTTTCCCCCATCACACTTTTCCTGTTAGAAAAGCCTGTGGGAAGAGAGGATGAGGCTGCAACTTTAGTGAGAATATTCCCCCTTCTATAGGTTTGCATTAGGCCACAAGTACAGAAGTATTTTCTGCCCACCTTGGGACACAGACCTATTTGGAGTCTGACTGGATGCCAGATATTGAGTGGGAAAATAACCGGATTAAATATCAAGAAGGTGGATATTCAGCATTAGACACAGGGTCAGTGAAAGGCCACTGCCAGGCTGGCTTTCAGTGCTCTGTAATTAGGAAAACAGCCCTGTGCGTGTGTAATGAGTGTAGGAGAATGGCAGTACAGAGCATTACCCTGCAAAACTGCTGCTTTTAACAATTCCACAGCTAGGAAGGGACCACCAGGATCCAGGTTCCCTCTAAACCAAGCCTGTCCTTCCTCTTCATCCAGAAAGAGGCACAAGGTTGTTCTCACCTCCATCAGACTGCCCCAAAGAGCCAGGAAGAGCAAACCTTTCCCTCCTCCCCTCTATTCCGAGCAGAGGCTAAGCCACCACATCAGATGAATGGCTGAAAGTCTGTGAAACTTTAAGACTTTTTTTCGACTGTACCTGGTTTGGAGCCTTCATCAACAGATCCATTATAGACTTGGTTGATGAACTCCGGTCTGTTGTCATTCATATCAATCACATAGATGTAAAGGTCAATGGGATTCTCCACCTTGTTTCCATTCATATCCACTGCATGAGCCCGGAGCTGGGAATAAGCACAATGAAAGCACAATATCAGCAATTGGATTTGTTGCAGAATGAGAGACCGTTTTGCAAGGATTGACTTCACCTCATAAATACTTTCACAAAATTGAATGGAGCAGGTAACTAATTCCAGCAGAAAGCACTGACATAGTTCCCTTCTAGACTCTACCCACAGACAGGTTTTCAGGGCTTAACATAATACTGAAATAATATTTTAAAGTAGTGATTGTCAGTGGAAACACTTTAACTCTGGTGCAGTGATGTTATCTCCTTCACTGCTCGCAGACCACTGTATTTTAATTTTTAAGACGCGGTGAACCTCGTCTGACAACCTGAAAAGCAAATTTTGCTTAGTTCCAAATACAGCGAGGAAATGAGTTTGAGTGAGAGGTTTCTTTTGGGAACCTGCAGCTTTTCACACCCTGTTCACAATAACAGAGATTAGTAAGTGAAGAGATTTCAGAATCACATTAGTAGTGTTTATTCTTTGTTTAATCATGGTCTCCAGGAACAGCAACGGCTACTGACCCCATTGCTCCCTACACCAAAAGACATTTCAGAAGTCCCTTTCCTCCAAATAATGGGAGCCCCCGTGGCACTAAGAACAAAATATTTCCTCAGGCTTGACTAAAATACCCAGTGCTGAAGCATTTCAATAACCAGAGCCACAGTGTTAAGCCCTCAGTTAAAACAGAACTGCAGCTTTATCTTATTAGCAACAACTATCAGTAATAATGCCCAAAACCAAGAGCATCTGTTTTCTGAACAGAAAGAGACAGATACAGCATGTCAAAATGAGTAATTAATAAAACAAAGCAATCAACAATAGTCTGAAACAATCAGTAACCAGGTGAAAAAAATGGATAGCTTTCTCATTAAAGGGAACAGATGGCCACTCTAAATGGTGTGTGGCTGAACGTGCTGCCGGTGACGGCTCCGGGAGAACTCCGGCAGCGAGGGAAGAGCTGCAGGACCCCTGCCCATGGACGGCAGCAGGGAGGCACTGGCTGGCTCCGAGCACTGCAGACTTTGGCTGTCTCCAGTCTTTGGTTCAGCCCCATGAGTGCTGCTGAACCTCCACCCTGCCACGAGAGCTGGGGGTGGCACTTGGGATGGCTGCGTGACGTCCCGCAAGGTTGGGGGGCTGAAGAACAAAGGCTTCCAAGGATGGCAGAATCACAGAACACTTGGGTTGGAAAGGACCTTGAAACTCATCTGGTTCCAACCCTCTGCCATGGGCAGGAAACCTTCCACTAGACCAGGCTGTTCCAAACCCCATCCAACCTGTCCTTGAACACTTCCAGGGATGGCGCATCTGCAGCTTCTCTGGGCACTGTTCATGCAAGGGTTGGCTGGGAGAGTGGGGCTGAAGACCAGGGGGTGCAGCAGCTCGTGCCACCCAGAGGGATGGAGGCCTCTGGTCCTTCCCAGCAGTTCCCGGTGCCATTCCCTGCTGCAGGGACTCAGAGCTGACATGCCAAGGAGGTCTCAGCTCCTCTGATGCATGACAAATAAATGTGCTAATTGCATTAGCACTGGTTCCTGTCTTTCCCTCTCGCTGTGTCAGTGATTGATGCAACTTTCTCCTCCATGTACGGTGCTCACGAGTCCAGAGCTTTAACAAAAGAAACTGCACACCATTAGGATGGGCTGGATTAACACTTAATCAAGCAAAGAGAACAAACTGCCACATGAAATGAGCTGGGAGAAAAACATTTTTTTTAGAAGGAAGTTAAGCAGCACTTTTTCTTTAAAGCCTGAGGAAGTTCAGCTTCATTTTCATTACAGGATTTACCATTTGTATTTCAAGACCTGCAATGCTCTTAATATCTGCATTCCTTGCCTGCATACCAACTGCTTTGGCTCCCACCTGTTGAGCCATCCTTCATCATGTCAGATGTAGCAATTCAATAACTTTACAGTCAGAGGTCAGACTGCCTTTGAAAAAAAGTAATTCGGAGCTAAAATTAAAGTTATTATCTTCAAACGGAGGCAGCATTGGGCTCTCTCTTACAGCATTTCCAGAAGCGGAAATGGTTCCATTCAGAGATAAAGCAGAGAGCAAAGCTGGTATCTCCCCCCTCAGATCTGAGTCTCCCCCTGCAAATTTTTAATTAGATTTGATAGCTTTTGTTTGAAATCTCCAGGAGTAAGGGATTTCTCAGCAATGCACATCTATCTGCTTGTTGCACTCACCAGGCACATGTACCCATCAATGCCTTACTGCCTGCACTCAAGGAAAATAAAGATTCAATAAGCAAGACTGCAGGAGCCCCATCAAATCCGCGGTGACATGTTCGAGTGTCACCTCTGTCCTGAGCCCAGCACCAGCACTGGGCTGAGCTACGGTGGGGAGGGCAGTGCTGGCACACTGCTGTGGGCACTGGTGCCCTGACCAACAGCATCTGGGGCACCAGGAGGGTGGCACCTGTCCCCAAGCCCAGCGCAGCACAGCCTGTGCCCTAAGTCCTGGGCTGTACCAGGGCCTGGGTGTCCATAGCTGCTCCTCTTCTGCCCTCAGTTGTTCCTGCTGCCCTCTCTGCAAAGGTCCTTTCTTTCTCTCCTGCTCCGTTTCTGCCTGATTTCAATGAATGTGTCTAATTTTTCCCTCTTGTTCCTGCTTGCATTAATTTTCTCCCTCCGTACTCTTCTGACAACCCTCATGTGCCAACGCCTCCACAACACGCTGCTTCTCTGTGGTCAGTACCAAGCACTGCAGAGGGAGAAGGGAGTCCTGAGCCAGAGGGTTGCATTTCAGCTCAGCTCAATGGGAACTCCTCGTTAGAGACCATTCCTCATTAGACACCATCCTCATCACAGAGAGCAAACGAAGGAGGGACTCCAGGGGGGCAATCTGTCTACTGGGAAAGTAGCTGGGTCTCCAAGGCAGAGCAGATACTACAATTCCCTTCTTTAATTTATCTTCTCCCTTGTTCTCCTCTCCTACTTTCTGTGTTCATGAGGCATCCTCAAGCTGGACAGCACACTTTGTTCTGGAGTTGTTCTTCAGATGCCGAGATGGGGCTCATTTCTGCCGAGCGCAGTCTGAGTCCACGTGGTGCCCCACCTGCTCCCCACTGTGACCCCCATCTGCTCTCCACTGTGACCCCCATCTGCTCCCCACTGTGACCCCCATCTGCTCCTCGCCGTGACCAAGTGGGTATTTTGGTGGTAGAGTGATGGAGGAGATGAAAAGCAGAAGCATGAGAATGTTTTGCAGCACTGGCCAAGCCACAAAAAGCGATGGCTGAGCTCTGCACACACCCACACACGACATTTGGAGCCGGAAAACACACCGGTGGAAGGTCAGCGAGCATCACCTGGGCCACGGGACCCATTGCCAGACGTGGGTCACGCACTGGTATTCAAATGGAAGCTGGTGGCTTGCTGAAGAGACAGTTGAGAAACATTTATAAAGCAGGCTTGAGAAATTTACATTTTCTCCGAGAGGGAGAACACAACAGGAGTGCAGAGGGAATAAATAAAATCCAATGAAATACCTTGCAAAGGATTCTGAAAAATTAATACAGGTAGCCAGTTAATCTCTAGCTGGTGCATCGCTCTGCCGTACACCAGCCAAGGAGCTGGCTCGATATTCTTTAACAAATATTGTTTAAAAGTGTGACAACTATTGCTATCATATTCAGCAGCCGCTGCCACAGGTCTCTGAGGTTTTTCTGCTGACACTTTCCAGTGTAAATGTAGCTGTTGGCATACAAATGATTCGGTATCGTGATTATTGATTACACTGGAGGCTGGTGGTATCTGAAGGTAGTTAGTCAAAGTCAACACAGTGAATTATGTTAAATATGAATATTACTTACGCACTAATACTACTAATACAAATATACATTATCAATCAGTGACAGGGCCTTTAAGCAATAAGCATACAATGTCATGCCTAATTTGTGTGCTCTTAATTGTGATTAAAAGTTCAATTTAGAGCACTGTGACACAAATGGCTGGCATTACTCAACATGGTTCAAAATACTGGAATTAGTTCTTGTAGCCCCTAATTTCTAGTAACCTTTGTCTCTTGGCATTTAAAACAACTCCTCCTCAGTCTATAACCCATCTGTTCTGCTCCAGCCATTTCTGAGGCAGCATTTCATCAGGCTGATGCTGAAGGCACACACATGTGTCTGGACTGGATTAGGAATTGCTTCAAAGTTTCCCTACAATGCACATTACTTGAGTATCATAAGCAATGACTACTTACTGACACGTTTATGTTGATGTCTTTTGAAAATAGAGCTTGAAACAGTCTTGGAAAACTAACCTACCAATTTTCTATCCCTTGTACTTGCCAGGCCTAACTGCAGCATAATATGAAACCAGTGTCTGGATCAGAAAAGACATTCAGAGCCACTAATTCTGTCAGCAGCACAAATGGGACTTTGGGAACGCAGTTAAATAAGGCCAAGAGAACTCATGCATATTAAATATTACTACCTGCTGAAACTTATTTGGCATGCAAGGAACATTAAGGGCTGACTACGAGGAGAGATGCAACACACACCTGTCGCAGTGAGACGGCACCAAGAGGGAGGGAATGTGTCCCATGGCTGTGTCCCAAGGCTGTGTGTCCCATGGACGTGCGCCCCACGGCTGTGTGTCCCATGGTGGTGTACCCCATAGAAGTGTGTCCCATGGCTGTGTGCCTCACAGAAGTGTCTCCCATGGCTGTGTGTCTCAAAGTTGTGTGGCCCGAAGCTGTGTGTCCCAAAGCTGTGTGTCCCAAGGCTGTGTGTCCCAAAGCTGTGTGTCCCATGGCTGTGTGTCCCAAGCCTGTGTGTCCCAAGCCTGTGTGTCCCACAGAAGCGTGTCCCATGGCTGTGTGTCCCAAGCCTGTGTGCCCCACAGAAGCGTGTCCCATGGCTGTGTGTCCCAAGGCTGTGTGCACCACAGAAGTGTGTCCCAAGGCTGTGTGTCCCATGGCTGTGTCCCATGGATGTGTACCCCATGGCTGTGTGTCCCAAGGCTGTGTCCCCCAGGGGTCCATCCCCAGCCAGGGGCACTAACGATGCGGGGGTGGCTCCCACAGCATCACTCAATGCCACCCGTGCAGTTTGGCGCCACAATGTGGTGTTGGTTGAGTGACTGCAAAGCCCGTTTCATTTTTCTCTGCTCATATTTTCAGCTGACTCTGCGTCTGGGATGTCTGTGAGGTCCCTGGAGAGTTTGTGCTCTGGTTTGTAGTGCAGACACAAACAGATGAGGCCAAGACAGAGCTGAACTTGTGATCACTGGTTTGCCAGCACACACAGCACCTGGACAGGGGCCGTGAGTCCCAGAGGCACATACACCTCTGCATACATCAAGCTTGGAATGATCCTCCCTAAAAGTTCAAGACTGATCTCAAAAACAGGGGAAGTTCTGCTGCAGAACTCCTGATCTAATTAGAAAAACGTCTGCTTCACCTTAGGGAAGGAGGTAGGTTTCATCAGACAAATGGCTTGCTGAATGCGGGGAGAGTTAAAACACTAGTATTTTAAAAATGGTAGTCCTGAAGCAATATAGATAATTATGCATAAGAAAATACGTGTTGAAAATGTGGGAGTTAATGAAACAGAACTCTTCATATGTAGCTCCACAAACACTTGCAAATTATTGTTCTTTTTTTATAATTAGTTTTTAGATTACCTGGGAATGAAAACAGCAAGGACAACACTCGACAGTGACAGAGATGCTGGAAAGACTCGACTCTGTTCAGGGCTGCAGAAAGCCTGAGGCTGTATAAATGCACTCACCTGGTGTGTGTCTTGCAGCTCCACTGACATTTTCTACCCCAGCTGAAGAGTTAAGCTACTAACCCAAGCTAAAAAGGAAACTACAGCAGATGTCAAAGCAATTTAAAGGTGGCCAAGCTGTACAATTCAGATCCAAACCTACACCTCAGTCACTGCTCCTCCAGCATTTAGCCTTGCTCCATGTTGTCTTTCCTTTCAGTTAGAAACGTGGCTATAGGAAGTGGCATAAATTCAGTGACTTCTTGAGAACTTCCACCAGCCAAGACTTTGGACTGTACCTTCTTTCTGGAAGCTGGTCAGATTTTTTCCAGTTTCCAGCATCATTCACTCCTACCACAAGTTTCTGCTCAAGTGTTCGGGTCATTGCTTTGCTCATGCTCTATTTATAAATGCTTCGTAAAGAGCTAGTAAATGAACAATTGATGGTTCAATAAATCACCAATCCATTGCTACTGAGGTTGAAGGATCTAAAGGTCATTTACAGACGCAACTTAAAATGCTCTCCATCACCTTCTACTGTTCTGCTAACAAAGATTTTCTATCACTCACTACTCCTGTCTATAAGGTCTCGTAACATACTTATCAGTTATTCACTCTCTATAAAATACATCTTCCTGCAACCTCCAGAGTGTGAATATGCTTATTTACATATGGATGTCACTAGCTTGAGGTTTTCTGTAAGGAACAGAAAAGGCTGGAAATCCTGTGGTATGTACAAGACAGACTCGTCCCATCACCTTTGACAAGGCGAGTGTTAAAGTTTCAGATTTTT
>VWZG01000508.1:1689-45430 GCA_013396735.1 Grallaria varia
TTTTTGTTGGTCTGAAAGTGCAGAAAGCTGTAAAATAAAACTCATGTTATTTTTCTGTATATTAAGTTCTTTATTACTGTCTAATAGGAAGACAGGATTTCTTTTTAGCAGCCGTATGATTTGCAAACCTTCTTTCCACTTAACACAAAATTTAGCCAAACCCCTTCAGATCGCTAAACACCACCACAGAAATAGCATGACTACAGGCATTAAAGACACTGAATGTTATTAGTCAAAAACACCATTTTCTGAGTCAGTTTGCACATAGTAGGAGATCTATATATTCACACAAAAACCAAATGAAAATCGTATGTCAGAATTGGTGTTTAACTGAAGCCAGACATACTTACTTGTTTCAGAATGTGAAGGTAGTCGTAACAGAAGCCAATGATGTTAGAGGAGATGTCGTCATCTTCGTGAATTAGCAATTGCAACATTAGGGCCACTTTTGCCTCAATAGCTTGTAGAGTGTCTTGAGCACTCTTCATATCACCATTTTTAATCAGTTTAGTCCAACTAGCTATTAATGCTTGCCCCATCCCATTGACTAGCTTAGAAAATCTGGCCAGAAAATCCACATCATCTTCCTGCAAGAAAAGACATCCAATTAAAAATACTAGCAGAGCTTATGTTTAAATGGCATGAGCTCACAGACTGTACTACCCATGTCTAATATGTAGAAGCAAAACCAACATTTGTCTCCTAGATGGAAAGTACAACTGCCTGGTTCCTTTTCCCGCAGGAATGGAGAAAGAAAAAAAAAATAAAATAAAGCAATGTCAGATTTGGCTGTCCTCCATTACACAACAGTAGCTTGCTTCATCTCTTCAGATTGGTTTCGCTTTTTATTTTACAGCAAGCAGCAGGTTCAAAATAAAAGCAGCAGCACATGCCTACAACAAATTTAGGCTGTATAAAAGAAAAATCTTTTTATGGGAATACTTCCAAGAATTAACAGCTGTAGCTCTCTTCAGAAACACTGATAATGAGTAACTTTCAGTATTCTGTAAAAGTGAGTTAGTATTATTCATGGCTTGCTTTTGCAGAAATACATTGCTCAGAATTGAGAAATATCCCTAGTCCAGTCACCTCAAACAGATGATTTACTCTGTGCCCCAACTGTGCAAAAGCCCAAGAATAACAAGTCTACCTCAGAAAGATGGAGGTAAGATTTTTTTAGAGGAACACCTTCTGAATTGATGAATGCACATGCTCTGCATTTTAGTAGGAATATAAATTTGACAAAGGCTTCAAAAAGAAGAGGTAGCTGCCTTGCAACCTAAGGACTACAGCTTCATAAATACTGGTTGCTCTTTCTCCATGGCAGGTAGCAAACACTGTTCCTTAAACACTGCAACTGCCAGGGAATGTCTGTTTAGTTAGTAGGTATACTCTTCCAGCTTATAAGCATTTCAAGTCTCACATTTGATGGTGCAGACATGCAAAATAGCGTATGTGTCCTTAAGAAAACTCTTTCCCCTACCTAATTATGCATAGCTCATCTAATGTCTCACCCAAAAAAACTCTACCTTGGCTACAATACCTATTACAGAATCATTCAGGAGAGAAGATTTGAGACATGGAAACACAGAACCAGCAATAACAGTAAGCATAACATGCATCAGGACAGGAACAGAGGAGTTACATAATACCTTGCTCCTAAAACGAAACACCGTGTTTAAATTAATAATGAACATTAACAACACACTGTTAGTTGAAGTATGAGAAAACTGTAAGAAGTGTTTAGTTCTGCTGCAGAAGCATAAGTACTTCTCACTAACTTGCGGACTGTTTTATAGTTTTCAGTGCATTTGCTTATTTAAGAACTGTTGGAAATCTATGACTCATTCCTATTGTTAAAAATACACAAACCTGATCAATACTGAAGAGGCCAGCAGACTGTAACACTTGACATAAAGACTCAACCAATTTTGTTTTATCAATTGGATCCATTCCCTTATTTACAATTTCAAACAAACAATCACAGGCTTCTTCCCGGAGAACTTCCACAGACATATGACCTAGCAGCATATTTATAAACCTTCAGAGGAAAAACAAAAAGTTTATTTTTATACATACAAGGCAGCATTGTATAGAAGCTTTATATTATGTTTCTTCATATACAGCAGTTTTAAAGTCTATTGTACTGATTAAACCCAACATTTTACACATTTTAAGGAGAACACAGCAAACTGAGCAGTGTTCAATTTGGCCATTATATCAGCTTGGCTTACAATCACTCTACTAAAATTCCAAAAACTCTTCAGATTTTATATATAAAGTCTTTCTTCAAAGATGAGTTTTGATTCTGTTTCACAGAAATACAGCCAGCATACTATCATGGTTATTTTTGCAAACATTTTCCATCAAAACCCCCTTACCTTTCATTTGCTATCAGGCTCAAATCTATCCAGGACACATAAGCTCCAACTACTTCAAGGCACTGGCACGTCAGCTCTGAGTTATTATATTGATAGTTTTGTAAGATTTGATACCATGATTCCACCAAACTTGGAATGCACTGTTCCCTCATAGTATCTTTTAATAAGGTGTTCCTACGAGCCTCCTATCAATACAGAAAAAGGATAAATCACTCTTGTCATGGATTAGCATCTCGTTAAATTAGTAGCATTTCGGCATCCACTATCAGACACCATTTGCCCGAGCAAGATATACAAGTCAAATCACAAACCCAAAGAGAATGCCTTTTTTTTTCCCCCAAGAAATAAAACAAAAATACCCTAGGTTTTTTGTTGCTGGTTTTTTTTTTTTTAACCACAATGCCCAAACACTGAAAAAAAGGCAGACAAATGGGAGAAGTCCTCTAAATCATTAAACGGACTTCTGATGTTAGGACTCCTTAAAACATACACTAGAGGAAATTAATATTTTAAAATTAGTCAGTCTAGTATTAAATTGGCTAACTCAGTCCATCAGTTTTTGTTTGCTAGCTTTTCAAGCTAAAAAATACATTAGCTGAAAAGTATGAAATCATAAGTCATTAAACAACATACGGCTTTTAGTTTTAAACCACCCAATGTATCCAAGGAAGAACTGCCACAGAAAAATATCATGCCTGCAAACTTTCTGCTCTAATTAAAGATTTTTTTTTTAAATTTAAAACAAACATTAATGCAAAATAACAACTTGCCTCTGATGTATGAACAACATCCCGATCCACCAGCTCAGCATCAACAGCCATCAGGATTCTGAGGTACATATCCACGCCTCGTGGATTAAGGTCAACTACTGATAGAATGTCAAAAAAAAATTTGGGCCATTTTGTGAGATATTCAGTAACAAAAAGCAATGCAAAGACTTGTGCTGCTTTGTTGCGTATAAAGGTCTTCTCAGGCTGGGGATTCAGCATCTGGTAGAAACAAAACATTTTATTTGCTTATTAAATCACACTGTATTAAAGAAGAGTCATTCATGTTTGTTGATCTCACTATAGTGTTAATGTACTCTCTCTTCTCCGGGCTGAGATCAATAAAAAGTCTCACTTTTCCAGGATTTTGAATAAAATGTCATGCAACAAGGAAAACATTCTCTCTGGGTGACACAGTCCTAAGCCCTTCATTCAGTACAAAGGCAGTAAGTGTACTATTCAAAGACTAAAAAGTTATTTGTCAGTTTGGCAAAGAGAGTAAACAAGAACTTCCAGAAAACAAGTTGCAGTCTCTTGTAGCTAGCTTGTGCCTGTATTAGATGTTAGCTCTAAGAATAGTAAAGAAGGTCCTAAATATAAGATCATAAGGGGAAAAAAAAATCTCACTACCAGTTTCTACCTCTGTCCTTCCCCTTTAATAAACTCCTAAATGGAACAGTCTGCCATAAAGATAAAAGCAATTTAATCCACTCCACAATGATCTGTTCTTTATGAAGTTGTACTGTATTCCCTTTCCTATTGTTTTCTACACAGCAACAATGTTAATCTCCAGCACAGAAGTGGAAGACAACTAGATAATGGCAGGTACAGGCAAAGACTTGTGTAAGACCAATTGATGGTTCTGCTGACTGCAAATCCCTGGGCTGAACTGATATTACATGTTCAGCAGCATTACCTAATTCCACAAGAAAGAGCAGCCCATACTCTGCCACAGTACTAACAGAGGAGTGGTGCTGTTGATTCACAAACATCTGCTAGCATCCTAAGTAGACACGTGTTTGCTCAGAAGGATCTTAAAAATAGAATTACTGTTCCTCCTACAGACACTCAGGAACATCAAGAATCTATATTATAATTCTCTAAAGGGAAACTTTTAATACTCCCTTTATTTACATACAACTGATTAATCCACACTATCTGATGCAAGTTTTACATTTAGTGCTAAGTTTAAGCAGACTTCTTTACAACATTTGATTTAAAGAATTTCTCACAAACATTTAACCACCAGATACTGAATACCTTCAGGAATCCATCTTTAAACTCAAATACTCATTTAGTCCATGCTCAACACCTTACACTAGCCTACTATGTAACACGCTTACCTGTGCTTGCAGCCATGTTATGAGCGTTTCTCTAATTAGCTGTTGCTGGACTTCAGTCAGTTCAGAGTATCTGAAACAAAACACATTACTCTTAATATGGCATATAATGCTGCACTTTAATGTAAACGGAAGATTCCTAGAAAAGGAATTTACAAAGCTATTTGCATGTTAAAATTCTGAATCAAAGACAAAAATAAGGAAAAAAAAATTGCCTGTATTCATGGCTTACATTTAGAGGTACTACTGCCTCCTATACTGGAATAGGAGCTTGAAACTTTACAGAAAGCTCTGTCAGCTTTAAATAGGACTCATGACCCTGATAAAAATATACATTTGACTATATGCCATAGCGAGAGGGAAGAGACATCTGCATATGCTCAAACTTGTTCACTATACATTGAAGATTGCCAACAGTGAGTAGAAGGAAGTCCTTCACTGATCTGACCTACAGTACATTTATTATCAATATGTCAAAAAAACCCAAGCAAACAAGTAATTCTGCTTTATGCCATACATATAGTCCTGGGAAATGTTGACATTCTATCCAGCCCACCTCAAATACTACCCATATAACACCTTCCCAAGACAAGTGAAGTTGAGAAAACTCTCTTTGCAATAGAGCTACCTATAGGTCTGGAAGTCCTTAACAGGAATGACTGCTGAATGGAACTCCACTGTTCCTGTCACAGCTAACTATTAAAGAGTGGAAAAAAGCAACTCCACTGAAAATGCACGAAGAAAATAAGCAGCAAGAAAACAAGACAACACATACTGCAAGAAGTACATGAGAATGGAACAAGCAGAGGAAGGTGGACAATGAAGTAAAATCAAGTAAATAAAATCAGAGAAAATTAAGTCTTTGGTATTTGCAGTTATAGAGAACTGTAAACATCAGTCACAAAACATCTTATTCCTATCTAAACCTGACCCACATGTTTGGCATATTGCAACCAGTCATGATGATATTCCAAGATGCCATGATGCTCAAGCCCAGACCAAAGAAGCCCAAAGAGAAAAAAAAAATGTAATTCCATGCAATGATACTGATACTATTTCAAAGTATTTTCCCCTAAAATTACAACTCTATGAAAACACCACTCAGTGAAAAGACTACTTTCTCTTAACATCTCTGCCATGGTTATTCAATGAATAAAGCTTTGTCTTAAGTCCAGGACTCTGTACAGAGCAAGGCTGTTCCTTGCAGGACTCTCTCCTGCAAAAATCAGTGAGAGTACAGAATAAAGCTTGAAATTCCAGAAAGAAAAGGCTAAGTAAGTTTCAAGCTATCTTTGATAACTGGGACTGTGTTGGGCCATACACAGGTGGTGGACTAGCTAAGAGTAGAGTATGCTGCTCAAACCCTCTCCCAGGAAAAGGTGAAGAAATGTAAGAAAGTCCTCTGGACTGGACTACAGCCACCTCATCAACAATGAGACAACAGACACCATTACAAGTTTATTTGCAAGAAGAATAAAAAGGAAAAATAAAATGGATGTATATGGGCGGTGTCAAGAAAGATTACTCACTTGAACTTAATTTGATGTTCCAGAACTTGAAAGCAGAAGAACTTGATGTGATCATCACTAGAAGAGAAAATTGCGTTACTGGCAGCAATATAGTACACTTTCTGGGAACGAAAAATTCCTCAAATATTACAATAAGATTGCCCCTTTGGCAAATTAAGAATAACTGTGCACCAGAAAAAAAACATGCTGCTGTTACTTCAAAGCAAAAATGACAAATACACGATCACTTAATCCAGTAGAAATGAGCAACAGCTAAACTAATACTTACGTTTGATATTACAGACTTTTCTTTCTACAGCTACTATTTTTTATGTTTTGATTTCAGTAATGAACATACAAAACTACAATACCAATTGTATCCTGCCTTTATAAAAATCTGACAGGCCTCAATAGCATGTTTGAGTTCCAGTAGTACACTAGGAGCCAGTTGCACACTGCATCTTAAAAATCAAAGGTAAAGACAAACTGAGGTATAGAATAGGAACAGATATTAAGCATGCTACATAATCTATATTACTTTATCTTATTATCAAAAATTTATAACAACCATAATGTAATTTATTATAAAATTATAAAAAGTTGTTTTCTAATCTTGTGTGGTCCTGTTAATTATTATACACTGTTGGAGTGAAGTTTTGATAAATCATTTACACAAAAGCATTTACTACAAATTACTACTGTTATTCAGGAGATACGCACCCCTCAATTCCCATCCAACCTAAATTGTTTCGTAATACAGTGACAACCTACTATTTTTGATATAAATACCCTGCTTTGTGAAAAAAATAGCTGAGACTACACACTCTTTTGCATCTTGAAAAATGGGATGGCCTACTCCATAGAACTGGAGCAAGAATTACTTATGGGATTACTGCATGTAAAACCTATAGTCTCCCAGTGAGTAATTTTCAGTACGCCTTTTCCCCCATAACACAGTCTACTCTTTTCCCCTGGATTTCATAAAGCAACAGTCTTTAGGCTAGTAGATTAATATGGAGTTTAACTTATACATTGTTCTTCCTTGAAAAGCATTATACAGTGGCCACAGATCAACCATGATACTAAAAATAGTATGAAGACTATTATGCTGCACAGCTAAATCTGACCCACACACATTATTAATGAAAATAAGAAATTAACTACATTACCTGTATATACTCTGAGCTAACGCTTCTGCACAGACTTGCCAAGCATCCTGAGAGATCTTAAGCTGCTCAAAGTAGGCTAGTGCCTGCAAAAATTAAAGTTTCATTTTAAAAAAGAACAAAGCACACAGCAAGACATCTCATTCACACTTGGCCTCATATTTAAACAGCTCTCCTTCAAAAAAACAACAGTATTTGGATACATTCAAGTATTAGGTGGCTCCCCAATTACTTCAATACAAGACTGTTTTTTTCACCTAATATCATAGGTATCCATTTCCACTTCACATTCAATACAAAGGTATTTGTTACTTAAATATAGAAGTCACAGAATCAGAACTGTTCAGGTTAGATGCAACCTCTGGAGACAGAGTTGACTAGAGGAACTTGCTCAGGGCCTTTCCATTTAGGTGGAAGTTCATATTCAAGCTAAAATTCTTTCCACCTTAAAGAGAAGGTAATTTAGTCTTTTCACTGAAAACAACTATTTTTGTTACACCACTCTGCCTGTATCCAACACCCCAAGCTCAAGAAACATTCAAACACTGACCACCTGGACAACTGTCAGTTTATGAATCTACTACACAAATAGGAAAAAACTTCTACAAATTTTAGATAATTGAGTTGCTTATCAGAATTTCTAAACATCTTTTGACAATAGTTAATTTGATTTAATTGCTTTAAGATTCAGTGTGGCCTGTAATACAAAACAGTAAAGCAAGTTTTGAAACAGAGATTAGATTAACGTTATTTCAATTCTATGAATGCAAGTATTTCAAAGGAGAGGTTTGGCTGTTGGGTATTTTTGGAGGTTGCTTTTTGCAGTAGTTCATAATGGCTTCCATGCACAAAACCAAAACAAAACAGAACAACCCTCCCAAAATAATCATTCAGAAATAAGTTCTAAAATAAGAATTCACTTCCTGTAGTTAGCACGAGTGATCTTAAACAGAGCAGTTTTACTAGAAATGGTTTGATACTTCCTTTATGTCACATCTTCTATGATGAGTGAAGAGTTAAGTTCCCTTCTGATATGGAATATTTCAAAACTTGTCAGACTGCATAGTTAAAAGGTCAATAAATTTGTAGGCTTCAAATTTCAGTGATACTCTACTAACAGAACACTAAAGATTAGCTATATCCATACTTTCAAAAAGGACAAATACCCAGAACCAACATATTTAACAGGTTGCATCAAACCACATTTGTAACTTTCTTATACGTTCCAGGATTTGTTTTATGAACAGAAAACCATGGTATCCACATTTCTGAAAGATTTTACTGGAGGTTATCTTGTAGACAGTTAAAGCAACTTGGTAATCAGTAGAGATAATGACCCAAAAAGCGGTAATATAAATAGTAATGTCTTTTCATAGGAGCATCTTTTACAAAGTAATAAACTGTTACCCACACATCATGATTACTTTCTTAACCTACTCTATGATAATACAAGCTTCACTACAGTTGAAAACACACATTTCCTTAAAAAGACACTAAAGCTAGGTAATCCATTAAAATAATTAAAAAAACACATCTAAGAATCAAAAGGGCAATTTCAAGCAACCTGTTCTCTGTAGCTGCTTTTCATTCTATAAGAACCTATAGAAGGAGCTGAGCAACAAGTACAGAGAACTGAAAAGACTTAAAAAGTCAGAGTCTAGAAAAAAAAATTCTTGTTGAGTGTTAAGTGTAACTTCACTTAATTGATAACACAGGACCCTCAGCTTACATGTTTGCAACATGACTTTGGATTGCACTTGCCACCACAAATTCTATGCTTCAGTTAACAAAAACCCCACCAAACCACCCCAAACCAAGAAAAGATGAGGATTTTGCACTGGAACAGCATCTTCAGTTACTAGAGAGAAAAAGAAGTTAGTTACATACTCTTTGTCTGAAGTCTGCATCAGCATTTGGGTTTAGCCCTAAAAGGGCTTGTTCATCCATTTCTATTGCTATACTCTTTGTTTCCTGCTCCTAACTGGTTTGCCCACTTCTTCTAGAGGGAAAACTATGATCATCTGCAATTAGAAAAAGAAATTTAATTTGCTCAGCAGAACAAGTACAATCAAAAGCAAGGCAGCAACAATCACGTTTTCCCACAAACCTCAGTATGTACTGCAACTGAATGTGAACGCACACATTTCTGATACAGAGATCAGAATTTTAAGTCCTTGAATCAACTTTTCATCGTACAATATTTCTTACTGAATAAGGTAGTTTTTAAGTGTCTATATATTTCAGTTCTCTTGAAAAGAGTTAACATCATCTGAATTAACAGAGGAATGGCATGATGTGGACTATTCAACTAAAAGGCTTAAACTCAAATTTCCAGCATGCAGAGGTTTCAGCAAGATATGACATAAACATAAATCTGCTACTTAAAATGACAGCCTGCTGTATTTTTTTTTCACACCACAAGATGCTTCATAATTCCACTTATGAAGCATTTACCCTAGAGGTGCAAAGCCATTAGGTCTTTCTTCTAAAGCAAGCACAAACAGAAATGTCTTAGAAATTAACCACAAAACCCACCATATTGAGTTGTTAACAAAGTCTTCTGTTCCTATTAACAGGTGCTGATTCACTAGCAATAATTTTTATTTTTAAAATTCAGTGTAAATTTAACAAGTGAGCTAGACAAATGTTCTAAGGATGACATGCCTCTGCAGGCTGTTCTGCAATGCTCTGGTAAAACACATAATTAAAAAAAGTTAAAAATAAGCTCTGTCAAATACTAGGATGCTGTTAGACAACAAGAGGGGACAAAAATCCATCTATCCTTCAACTCCCTGCCTTGCCTCCCCCCATAGTAACACAGTCGGGTAGGCCTGAAATCAGGCCTTGTTACCTAAGGATGTAGGAGGTAGGGGAAAGGAAGAGACAAAAGGAAGAGATGAAATACAAAAGAGCTGTGGTTTGAGCTGCCTACATACCCATAGGTAGAACTTCTAATTTCTTAGTATTGCATGTCTCTTGCACGCTCCGCTGTTCACCCTCCCCCGCGGGAAGAAAGGTGGCACAGCGACAACTGACAGCAGGACTGAAAAGGAGAGCCCCAAATTTAATGTGAAGACAGACTTTTCTATAAAACTCAGGACAGAATACACTATACAAAAGTGCATAATGAAAAGCAATTTAATAAGTAAAATTGAGCCCATACAAAAAAAAATTGCAGGTTTCTGCAGTACAGAAAACCAGAAAGTCTGGAACTAAGCGATGACTCGTGGCAAAAGAAGCTTCAAACTGACTTACACAGTGATTCCCCTCAGGCAGAATCCTTAGGGATTAAAGTTGCTTTGCCGAGTCTTCTCCCTCTATGCATCCCCAGCCCCCAATCTGTTTTCCCCATAATCAACATTGAGACCAGCCAGATTAAAATAAAGGTAAAATGCTGTGGGGAAAATGTTGGTGGTTTTGGTTTGGTTTTTTTTCCCCCCCCTCCTACAACATCTTTCAATTAAGGCCACAGTTATAGAAGTAAAACTCTTTAATATACAGGAGCAATTTTTTGCCTATCTACCCACTAATACCACTACATTACCACTTTTGGGGCAGACGATCTACATGTAGGCAACAAATTTTGCTATTAAAAATAGACTCAAACATGCATTGTCTTCAGTTGTTTCTGCTAACAGCAATACCAATCAGCTCTACTAATTTTATAAATGCTACATGAGCATGTCTAAAATTTCAACTTCTACCATATAGCCTTTTCGCAAGACTTTCATCTTGACTCGCTGCCCCTGAAGAACAATTAATGAGATAAACTATTTGAATGAGCCTTTTGAGAAAGCTAATAAAATAACTTTTCATCCCTCATAGTTTTACTTAAGTAGATAGATTTGTGGTGAAAAACCTATTTCACCAGCTGGTTACACTTCAAAAGCAAAACTGAACTGCGATTTTAACATTACTCACAGTTCACAAAATCCACTGTGAAGTGCACTCAGCTATAACTTCAAGTATGTCATTAAAGCAAGTTTTATTTATAAAAACAATAACATCAATAGTTAATATGCAGCTGTGTAGAAAGTACTGCCTTATTTACTTAGAGGTGATGTTTTCATCAAGCAGTACACCACGTTGGGTGGCAAACCCATCTTACTACGATTAGGAGCTCCTTGACAGGGAAGAAAGTCATACAGGTATGTCTCAAGACAGTTTATTTCCCTTCACGTAATAAATACTTAAAAGTGCATTTGATAGTAGAGCCTGTTTTCATATGGGAAAGCAGGGGGAAAAAAAAAAAAAAGGTCAACCCACTTCAGCTGGGGAACACTGCCAAGTTAATAATGCAAACGTGTATAATAATGCAAAGGTGGGTAACTTCGGTCCAGATATGCCCCAATAATAAAAGCATTCAGAGCATTTTAACTACAGGTGCTAATCACGGGAACAATTAGTAATTAAAGAATACTTCGTTTGCAACACTTGTTTTAGGTATTTACAAGATTGTAACAGCATAGTTGGAGCCTACGATGTGACACCTTTGAATTTCCTCAAGTTTTCTCTCTAATAAAACAAAGATAACAAAATTAATCCTTTTTGCTCTGTGCTTTACTTGCTGCAAACCTTGAGTACATTTACAGACTCTCAGGGCTCCGGAGCCTTTCCGCTGACCTAGCACGCGGTTAGAGCCAACAGCTACGCAGCCACTGCCACCTCGAGAACTTTTCAACCGGACTAGAAAGTTTTTCTTTCTGGAAGTGACATATTAGATACTCATTTCATGCACATTCTTACTGGCAGGAATTCCCCATGAGGAGCAAGGCCTCGCCGCCGCCTCAGACGCGGGCAAGGGCCCGGTGGGTCTCCGGCGGCGGGCGAGCCCACCACGCTCCGCAGCCCAGCCGGGGAGGGCGATCGCCGCCCGCATCCCGCTCCGCCACGGGGCCGCATTAACCCCCGCCAGCGACCGAGCACTCGGCTCCCACCGCCCCGACCACGCCGGGACCAGCGGAACACCCTCCCTTTGCACTGCGGTCCTACGATTGCTCCCTTTGCCCACCAGAGCCGCAGATGGACGGCCGCAGAGTGGGCAGCTCCCAGAACCAACACCGCAGGCTAGTCCGCGTGTTAGCAAAGAAATCCCCAACGTTCTTGGCGGCTCCCTGCGGGCGGGCCCGGCCGGCTGTACCCCCCACCGCCCCATGGCGGTGCTTCCCCCCTCCACGGAGCCTCTCGGCCGCGGGGAGGCCGCGCTGGGCTGAGGGAACCGGCCGGGGGACTCGCGGAGCCCGCGGGCGCCGCCAGCTCAGCCCACACAGCCCCTTCCCCGACGGGCTGAGTCACCCGCGCCGCGTGTCGCGCCCTGATCGCGGCCCCCGCCGGTACCTTCCTGGTCAGCGCTCCATCGCCGCCGGCTCCCGCCCACCCCGCGGCCGCCACGAGCTCAGGCAGCGGGCCGGGCCGCGCCGCCTCGGCTAGCGGCGAGAGGAGGAGGAGGAGGGCCCGGACCTCCCTCTCTCCAAAGCGGCCGGGCGCGGCGCACGCCGGGAGGCGCCCCCGCTCCGCGGCACCCTGGGAGCCGTAGTCCCGCCCTCCCCTCGGTACAGACCGCAGAAACCGGGGCTGCCACGTCCCGCCCCCGCCATCCGGGGATCGTGCTGTGCCAGCAGCAGCGAGCCCAGGCAGGGTGGCCGGTGCGAGCTCCACACTCGTGACCGCAGAGACCTGCTCAGGGACGCGGGCAGGGCCCAGGCTAGCGAGGGCTTGTCCGTGCGGAGCGATGCAGCAGCACCCTGCAGATGTGGCGCTGGGACCCCGCGCTAAAGCCTCTGCAACGCGGCGTGTGCGCGGGGCTTGGCGTCGTCAGATGCCGGCGTGTCAGGAGGCCCAGACTGACACCGACCTACACGGGAACAACGTTCTGCAGCCTTTTACAGCCCGTCCCAGCAGGGCTGCCAGTACAGTATTTTTCAAGGCAAAACCCGCTCCCGTCCCGTGGCTGTGGCTCAGCAGCTCTCACGAGCCTGAGGCGCACACCCCTGCAGGGACTCTCGCTCGTCCCTCCCGCACAGCCTCTGCCCGCGCACGGTGCGCTGGGGAGCGAGAGCCCGGCGGGACTGGCCTCGAAACAGATCCCACAGAACTCAGTGCGTGGGGGGATCACGGCGGCCCAAGGGACAGCCCGACTCGCCCGGCTACCGCCCCGAGGGAGCGCGGCGGCTCGCCCGGAGTCTCCTGCCACGTCCTCCGTGGCAACGCGAGCAGAACCGGCGGAAGAAGGAGTCACGCGTAACTGGGCCTCCTCTATCGGGCCCGTGCGGGCCATGGAGCCGGGAGGAGGGCGCGGGACCCGGTGGGGCGGGACGAGCGCCGGCCGGAGAGGCCACGCGGGGACTGACGCCGCCCGCCCCCAACCGCGCTCGGCGTCCAGCCAATGGGCGGGGCTGGCGGCGGGCACGGGACAGGAGACTGACGGCTGCGCCGTCCAATCAAGGTCCGGCTCCAGCCAATGGGCAGCGCGCACGCCCCAGGAGCGGGGCCGGAGGCGGGAGAGTGACGTGCGGCGGCGGCGCACGCGGCCGTTCCTTTCCTTTTCTGCGGGCCGCGGTGGAGGAGCGCCATGAAGGCGTCGGGAACCGTGAGTGCGGGCTGGGGCGCGGCGGGCCCGGCCGGCACGGGGGCTGCGGCTGATGCCGACGCGGAGGCGGCCGTAGGGAGGGTGGCGGCGGGTTGTGACGCCCGAGAGCAGCCCGTGCTTGCCCGAGCGGCGCTGCCCGGCCCGTGAGGCGGCGCGCAGCCCAATATGGCGACGACGGCGCTCTCGCCCGGCACGGGCCCGGATCGGCGGGCGGCACCGCGGGGAGATCGATCAACCCGCCCGGCGCGGCGGGCTCTCTGTGCCCCTGGATTGAGCTGCTCTCGCCGCGCTGTTCCTTCGTGAAACTTGCGAATCGCAGGATGGGGTGGGGTCCGGCGGCCGCGGCGCTGGCCCCACGGCTCACTCACTGCAGGCTGCCTGTGTTTCGTCTTTCCCCAGCTGCGGGAGTACAAGGTGGTCGGGCGGTGCCTGCCCACACCGAAATGCACGACCCCTCCTCTGTACCGCATGCGCATCTTTGCTCCGAACCATGTCGTCGCCAAGTCCCGGTTCTGGTACTTCGTCTCCCAGCTGAAGAAAATGAAGAAGTCTTCTGGAGAAATTGTGTACTGTGGCCAGGTGCGGGATTAAAAACCTAAAAACATGGGAGTTTCTTAAGGAATTCCAGCTGGTGTACGTGAAAGAAATTTATAGGAAGTGCTGTTATTGGGGGTGAGATTGAAATTCATTCATCCTTCAGTTGCTGTGAAAGTGAGTGACAAATTTGTTTTCTGAAAGTGGTGGTATATGTCCCATAAACTAAATAGAAACTTATTTCTAGCACTTCATAATTATGAACCATGTCACTAGTCAGTGCTGTTGTCTTGTTTTTGGACTTGCTTCATTGAGCAGTATAACTTTTAAGAGTCATATGGACATCCATAATTCTGGGAAAGGGGATGTTTCTATGGTTATGCTCCTCTACCTTGATTATTCTTGCTTCAAGAATATTCTTTAGAGCTGAAATAGTGTATTTTTCTTTCTGTGCTGACTTGCTACAGCTCTCCACTCTGAATTATCAAGATGTAAATCCAGCTATGCTGGTAAAGGGAAGGAGAGCAAAGATTTGTGACAATAAAACTTAAAACAATGATTTCGTTAGAGCTGTAAAATATTCTTGAAACTGTAAAATGGTGATAGTGCACAGTCTTTAACCACTTTCATGTTTTTGTCTCATTTCAGGTGTATGAGAAGTCCCCTCTGCGGGTAAAAAATTTTGGTATTTGGCTGCGCTATGATTCTCGTAGTGGAACCCACAACATGTACAGGGAGTACAGAGATTTGACCACGGCTGGTGCTGTCACTCAGTGCTGTAAGTGTATGGAAATGAAGTATAAAATGGTAGGATCAGTATATAAGCAGATGATTAGGTCTCAAACTGAGCATAAATTGCGACAACTAATCCATGGTAAGATAACTGAAACCCTGGAAAAATAAAGTAGGGCATTGCCAGATAATTCTGTAGGTGTTTATGTATGTGTATGTGGTATCTTATTTGTTACCACCACTCTTTATACAGTCTCTCTGAAAATACTCCCACTTCATTTTTGTGTGACTTTCTACAATTCTAATAATGAGTTTTGCCATAAAAACTGACAGTGTAATGACCTTTTAGGTGCTATATGTATTTCTTGCACTATATTGTTTTAAGATAGTTGCATATATTTTCCCAAGTCTGTGGAGAGAATATTTCAGATATCATGAGGAACATACTAGCAGCTGTACAGTGGAGAGCAAGTGAAAAAAAACACAGGAAAAAAATCTATAATCTTTGTTATTCCAAGATCTCATTGCCTCATTTCAGGGAGAATTTAAATCATTTTTTTAAAGTATTTGAGGGATAGACCATTTGTGTAGGTGATGCTGTTGATACTTGACTCCACAGTGTTGCAAACACTACAGAATGCACATAAAAACCCAAAGAATATTGTTCTTAATAATGATATTCTTGTCATGTGTGCAAACATTAAATGTATCTTGTCGCCTTTCAAAAGCTGAAGTGCTGTTGAAAGTGAAATTTAAGGTTCTACATTACCTTAAAATCATCCCTGTTAATTAACTTACTAAAGGACTGCTTCAAGAGACTTAGAACCTTATTTATCATGATAGAATGACTGATAACTTTTATATTAAAGAATACTTGTGACAGGTAAGTTTTTAATAGGTGTGTTAGATCTTCATGGAAAGCATTGTAAGTAGAACAGTATTTCAACAGGCATATCATGTGGAACTAGCTATGGGACATTGTGATCTGAAGGCTATGACTTGCACTTCTGCAGGAAGGAATTTTCAGGTAGCCCATGTACAGATGGCTTCCTCCTGTACTGAAACCTTAGGGATGTGAGCTGACTATCAGTTTCTATCCTGGTCAGTTTCAAGAAAAGTGAAGCTATTCTCAAGTCCTACCTTTACTTGCACCTTCCTTTTGGGAGGAAAATTGTTTTTAAGTTCACGTGTCTTTCCATTGTATTTCAGTGTTGATTCTGTATCAGGGCGGGGGGGGTGTGCAAAAAATGAAATAGTCCCACATACATTATTTCTGTACGTATGTGGCTTCTTGATACCAATCAAGAATAGTAAGATGGCACTTGGTTATGAATCACTGGAAGAATTTGCTGCTGCTTGTTGGTTCTGTGATATTTGTGTCATCACTTTACATACTAACACTTTACATCACCTGGTGTGATTTTAACTAGAGTTTGATCAGAAATTTAGAAAGTTCTAGATGGCACTATGAAGATTTCTTGAAAAGGTGGCTGTAAGATTTTTGGACAAAAAACATCTTTAAGATGCACTTTTCATGGGTTTTCTTGTTACAGACCGTGATATGGGAGCCCGTCATCGTGCCCGTGCTCACTCTATTCAGATCATGAAAGTTGAGGAAATTGCTGCCAGCAAGTGCCGCAGACCAGCTGTCAAGCAGTTCCATGTAAGTGAACCAGCACTGCAGTGTCTGGTGGGTCCTGGCCCAATGCTATCTCGTCTGGTACTGATTTGCTTTGCAGCCAAAAATAGGAAGGAACCAAACTTGTATGCATAGGTTTCTAGTAACAGTATATTATGATCAAGGATCCTAAAGCTAGAAGTGTTTGGAAGAAAATCACAATAAAGTAAATACATCTTATGGTGCAGAAAACATGCCTCTAATAGGCATTTAAAAAAAATTAAGGCATCTATTACATCCTATGAGGTGTATCTAATTTGTGAATACATTATTTCTCTGTAAGTTAGTCATTAAATACAGCTTGGCTATTTATTGCAAACTAATTTTGTTCATCTAATACCTCAATTAACATAGAAACATCTTTCTTGCAGGATTCTAAAATCAAGTTCCCTCTGCCACACAGAGTTCTGCGTCGCCAGCACAAGCCACGTTTCACCACCAAGAGACCAAATACTTTCTATTAAATACAAAAACATGCTGTCAACTCTGTGTTGCAATAAAGGTCTTATTGAACCTTTGACTCCCAGTTGTCTTTTGGAAACAGTGTCCTGGCTATCTAGGAGTCCCGCTTCCTACTCTTTATTTTCTGTAATCCATTGGCAGCCTCCTATTTACAACTATGATTGCCTCAAACAGGTGAATATTTCACATGCTGGTTTAAATTTCCAGAATATCCCATCAAATAACCCAAATTTTAGTAACCAACTTTCCAGGTCAGAGAGGTCTGTTACTGAGCAGCTGTAAAATCCTACATGCATTTTGTCCTTTCAGCTCACTAAGTAAATAGTTGAATTCAGGAAGAAGGCAGCTTTTGGTGCATGCAGAACTCAGACTTGTCAGCTGCTTCAGATTTTTAGGCATGTAAAGCCAAAACTTTAGTTCTAACCAAACCTTTTCAAGGGTGTTAACACACCACTGTGAATTAACTCAAATGTGCATGGAGGCACCTGGAAATGAAAACTGAGGAAGGGCTAGACAGACTTTTGTTATTAGATGAATGAATGAAAATTAATTTTTACATCCAGACCCAATCCTTAGGCTCCTCTGCTTACAGGATGCCACAGTAGAAATCTTGCTGGTAGTTAAGGTGTTAATTAAAAAGGCTGTTTCACTTCTGAAGCTGGCGTTTGCATCTGGTGCCTGTTTTCAATGATGGTGTGTTTGTAGTGTTTGCTGAACAAGAGGCAGTTAGTTCCTTTAATTTGTACATGGATCTTGCTGTTGTTAGAGAACTAATGCGTGTTTTATCCACATGTCAGAAACGTGCCAACAGAGTGCAGGCAAGCACCATGCAGAGAGGAACCTGGGTGAGCTGGAGGACTGACTGGAGCTGGAGGGGAGGTGGTTCTCCAGAACCTGGAACAGTCAGGGCTGCCACAGCACGCCCCTTCCACAGCCTCACGGCCCTGTGGCTCAGCTCTGTGCTTCTCCTCACCTCTACAGTGAATCAGTTCAGGGAACTAATCTGTCCAAAACACGAACTGAATAAATGGCAGATTTGGGCGACCTACTACCTCCCATTCGCGGGGCAGGAGGGAACTGTAAACCCAAAGTAGCTAGAGGGTCCTGTGGGAGTCAAAGGGTGGGAATAAGGGCATCAGAAACACCTTGGGGTTTAGAACGCTTTAACGTTTAATGTTCTTTCAGAACGATTTAACATGAAAACGTACTTAGTTAAGTTTAAAGCACAAAGTGTAACACGGCAGGGCGGAGGAGAGCTCATAGCAGGAACCAGCGCCGCTGTGTCCTGCCTGAAGACTACCAAAGCGCAGTATCGACTGGCGGACCTCCGGCGCCCTCGGGTTTTCCCGTCGCTCCGCCGCCGGACGGCCGCTGTGCCCCGCTGTCCTGGGTTTTCCCGCCGCTCCGCCGCCGGAAGGCCGCCGTGCCCCGCTGTTCCGGTCTTTCTCGGACCCGTCACGTGACCCGATCCCGGCGCTCGGCCTGTCACGTGATGGGCGGGAGGGGGTGCGCGCGCACGTTCCCTGGCGCGGGCGGGCGCCGGACCCGGAAGTGGCGGCGGCTGCGGAGGCGCCGGGCGGAATGGGGGAGTCGATCCCGCTGGGAGCGCCGGTGCCGGTGGAGCAGGCCGTGCTGGAGACCTTCTTCTCCCATCTGGGCATCTTCTCTTACGACAAGGCCAAGGACAATGTGGAGAAGGAGCGGGAGGCCAACAAGAGCGCGGGATCCAGCTGGCTGGCGCTGCTGGCCGGGCTGGCGCACCTGGCGGCGGCCGAGAAGGCCTACCACAGCATGACCTTCCTGGGACAGAAGCTAGGTACCGCTCCGGGGCGGGGGGGCAGAGACGGGCCTCCCGCCTCGGGCCCGGCTATCCCGCCCGCTCCGGGCCCACCCGAGGCGGGGACCTGTCCCGGGTTCGGCCCCGCGGGTGGGCCGCGGGTGGGCCGTGCGTCAGCCCGCGGATGCACGGCGCTGGGTACTTGGCGTGCCTGAGGGCCCTGCCTCGGCGGGGTGCGTGCCTGTGCATCTGCAAGGCAAGTGCTAGGTCAGCAAGTGTCCCTGGGCCCCGTGAGAAATCGGCTGTACCATTGGTGCGGCACCTAAAGAATGAACAAGAGTGCAGGTGTCACCTGCACTGGTTGTGCCAGTCAATGCAGCTTTTTACTGGCCGGCAGCCTACCTACTTGCCCTTCCCAGGATTTAGTCAGAGGTATTTAAGTGCTGAGATCTGGGCAAAGGTGAGCACAGTAGCCAATGGATTAAAGCTTTTGCACCTTATATCAGCATATGTGCAACTGCTTTGGGCTAGCATCCTCAAAGTTGTTACCCATGCAGACTCTGCAAGATCTCAAGAAGCTTTGGCCACAAATTTTGGTTGCTTCTCACTTTCTCAGTGCATGAATTGAAAAATCCCAAACTGGCACAGGATGAGCTGTCATCATGTTACCCTCTGGGCAAGGCTGCTTATTTTTTCTTTGAAATGCAGACAAGCATAGAAAATGGATCAAGGGATATGAGTCTGATGTGTAACATGGTGAAGCATCAAGAAAATTCTGCTTTGGTGTTTAATTGGTGACTTGGAACTATTTTATACAAATGTCTTAATAGACAAAACTCTGTCTATAAGGCTGACTTTAGAAAATTAATTTGGTGCTCGCAGAAAGGTTGAAATGGACAGCAGAAGGGATGAAGTTTTGTTTATTTATATAATTAGTGAACAACTGCAATAGATGATTCTTCATCCTGCCCAAGACCTGAGGACTATTCATGTCTTAGGAAGGGAGCTGTTTCACAGTGATAGCCAATTCTCTGCCTTTCTACCTCAAATTGCTAAGGTCACCTTTGAACATTATATATGTAAAATGGATCCACTGTTACAAAATTTATAAGCAGTTTCAAAGTGGAACCTAAAATTGGAATCTCTTTAAAAATTCCACTGACTCAGTCCCTATGATCCTTGCTCTGCTGCAGCTGCTGAGTGCCACAGTGGCATGTAAGGCCTTCTGTAAATAGAAAATATGAAATAAGGTTAGTACCTTTGTGCAGTCTTTTGGTTGTGTCAAAGTTAAATGTCCTTTGACATCCACTTCTGTCTTTTTTTCTTTTTTAAATTCTTCATAGTGTTGAGTGGGTAGAAAGAAGCACAGATGATTTCTTCTCCCTTAACCTCCCTCCCCCCAAGTTTTAGTTGTGGATTAATCTGCAGTGTGGTCTCCCTGAGATGTGTGATTGTTTTCCCTTTGGATTCTGGTTTATATTAAGGTTGTGTAGTGACTAAAACCATTTGATTTGTACACACAGATGTCACATGGTTCTAGCTTAAAAGTTGCTTTGCAAATTGAGTGCATCATGATTGAAGAGGGATTGCTAGGGGAATTCTCCTGAAAAGTTCTGGAGTTATTATTTTAAAATTTGGTCAGTCACATCATGATTACTTGATTCTTCTGAATCTCACAGATAACAGTATTTCCAGGTCATGTATCGTAGTAGCACATTTCACTCACTGAAGCCTTGTTTTTTGAAAAGTCAGACTATAACTGAGGGAGTTGACTTTTTGCAGCAGTCATTGGCTGCTGACATATAAACTGGGACAAGAGTAGTTTGTGTGAAATTACGTAATGTGCTTCAGAGCATATGCTCTGTGTAATTCAGTTACAAAATAACATACTGAATTTTGGTTTTTGGTTAAAAGAAATACTGTGATCAAACAACACTTAGGAACCAGAGGAGAACAAGCATGGCTATGTAGAATTTTCCAGTATTGTTGTCTATCTTTGCTGTCCCTGGATTTTGGTAATACCTCCATATTTATCTGAACAGGTGGTCAGTCATTCTTCAGCCGAAAGGACTCCATCCGAACCATCTACACATCTCTGCATAATGAGCTGAAGAAGGTGGTGGCGACGGGTCACAATGCACTAGGAGGAACAGCTCCTCACTTGGAAGAGCTGCTTTCTCACCTGTCTGAACAGCTCTGTTTTTTTGTTCAGGCTCGGATGGAAATTGCTGACTTCTATGAAAAAATGTATACGCTCAGCACCCAAAAGTTCATTAACTCTGAGGAACTGGTAAACATTTTGGAATCCATCTTAAAGAAATACAGCTCAAGGTCAGTGCTTGTTTGCTGGCAGTATGTACTCAGGCACGTGATCTATAATAACTGATATTGAAGTTCAAAGCAAACCTAAAGACTTTGCTGTCCTTTCACTGCTGAGCAGCAGGGCCCCTTCACAAATGCATGTGTGAAGTCTGTTGGCCAGCAGCATCAGGTGCATGAAGTTTCAAAATATGACTCCTCCAAAGATGAAAAATAACAAAAGGAGAGTGTTTCCGCTCATGATGTTCTAGGAACCTTCCTTTCTATTCCTGAATTAATACTCATCATATTTCTTTTCACTAGAGAGGAAGAGTGATTTTCCTATACATAAGGTGCAAGGCTTCTTGTGTTTTTTCTTTGGGAGGAAAAAGGAAACAAGTCTTAATTCCATATGGACTTCAGTGAAAGTGACATATAAATAAAACAGATACTCATGTGACAGTTTTTAGGCTAGAATGTATGTCTCCTTAATTCTAAATGCTACACCATAGCTGTGTGGCCTACCTGAAACAGTTTTACGGTATTCTGTTACCACTTCTCTTGAGAGGTCTTAGAGCCAGTAGAAGAAGCAGCTCTGAGCCTTTGGTCCCTGCCATTATGGTGTGTTGAAGTTAAGATCTAATAGTTCCTGTTACAAGAATCCCAGGATGTTTCTAAATGATGCTGGGGTGCGTATTGCACATCCAACATATGTGAGCCTTGAAAGTGATGGCAGTTTAAAAAAGAGAGAGTTGTATGCTTGTCAACACACTCAAATTCTACTTCTTCATTTTAAACCAAACCAAATCTTTGTTAGGGAAATAGTGTCTAAGAAGATGTGTGGGGAGAATATTCTAGATCTTACTTTTTCAGTTATGATTTTTAAAGTGTTCACCTAGGAAAAGTCAAAATAATTCAGTGCTGCTTTCTGATATTCCAGATTGAAACACTGCAGCTGACTTCCTTTTTTTTTTTTTAGGAATAACTTTAGCAAATTGCTGTGTAATTTTGCATTTTGAAAATCAAAACTAGTGTAATATGATCTTACTAGTGATGTTTTGCAGTTCTTGGCTTGTGAACTCTTACAAGGGCACAGGGCTGTTAGTCAAGTAAAAAACTGAAACTTGCATATATTTTCCTTGGTGTGATGAACATTAAAGAGGAAAGGGAAGTACATTTGGAGAGGGGACGCTTTTTTGAAAAGGTGGTTTATGTTGTACAGAACCGTCACCATCTGTTTTGTGCGTGTGCTGAATCAACAGCACTCTTAAAAATCTGAAAACCGAAACTCATACTTCGATGAATTTGTTGGAGATTGTTGCATATGAAATGTTTTACTATTCTGTTTAAATAAATTTCAGTGACACCTCTGTACTCCTAAAGCATCATTATATAATGTGTTTATGTAATATACATTATATAATTATGGATATAATAACAACTTTAAAAAAATGAGTAGTGTCTCCCTGGGAAAAATACTGATGATTTTGCTTTGGGTTAATGATCAGTCTCTAAGACAGAGACAACCTAAGATGCTGTTAGAGCTCGTTCAGTAGCTGCAGTATGGTCCTCCCCAGTCACATAATGAATATTTCTGAAAATAGTGGGCATAATCATGTCTTCCTTTAGTCATTCCTTTCAGTTTCTTCATATCTCAGATCAGTTTCTGGGGGCTGTTATGTTGATGTGTACTGGCTGGAAGGCATTTCTGCTTTACAGTCTGTTGACCTTCATAGGTGAAAGGTCAAATAAACTCATCCTTACCCAGTCGCTTTCCTCTGTCAATATATTCCTCACTTGTTGTTGAGGATGTGTGGCATTACTTCAGCCAGCTGAGCTAAGGCCAGACAGGATGTGTGTTTTCTAGATAAGCTCTGGCCTTGGTTTCTTTCCTTTACACGTGAAAATAGCTGTTTAGGTAGTGTGGAGGAAATACCTGCTTGCTGGTAAAGGAATGGTGGAATTAATTGATTGTTAACAAGTCATATTGTCTCTATCTAAAAAATCATTAGTTATGAGTAGTTTAAAGCTATTTTGTTACTGCAGTTTTTTTGTTACTACTTATTGCTGGCTTGTACACCGCCAATGCTAGACATTTTCCTCTCCCTTTTTTCTTTAGAATACAGACAGAGAAGTAACTTTTCCTGAAATGTTTAATTCCTGGTTTGGGTAGGATCTTAACTGACATAATTAAAGCAGCATCAGAAGCAGGTTCCTTTAAAAGATTAGTATAAAATGAATAAGTAACCAGAAAAAGTATTTTGATGTAATTATTTTTAAGTGTTGAATGTTTTTTATCCAGTCATGATTTTGTAAATATATACATGAATGTGTGATATATGGATGGAAATAGAGGGAAAAATGTGGTGTCTTCATAGTCTGCAAAACAAAACTCTACCACCCCTCACCTCTCAAGAATGATTAGGGGGAAAAAATTTTCCAATGTCTTTTTTAGTTTTTAGCACTCTGGCTTATTAAAATATTATAACCCCCCATCTGTTTTGCATGATACTGAGCTCAGATCTCAATACAAAACTCTATTATATATCAGCATATATACTTAGTACATAACTTATTAGCTTGCTCTGCAGTGGTATCAAGCTTCTCAGCTGTGGTTGAGGTATGTATTTTTGGATTAAAACAGTTTAGCAAATCCTGCTGTGCAGTGAAACATTAAGAAAGCAAAGTAGAAGTGGGAAGCTGTACATCGTAATGTTAATCCAGGAGACTTTATCAGTGCTGCCTTAGCGTAGATTTTTCGACTGCTTTTAGCATTGAAGAATAACCTTTGACTGCAAATATGTTGAAACCATTGTGCTGTGATGGGCCTGTAGAATAAATAATCTTGTATAATGCCTTTTTTTACCCTCTCCTAATACACAGCAACAAAATTGTTTTTCTGGTGAATACCAAAACCATTGGAGATCTTTAATGTTGACTGTTAGCAGAATATTATTTTTGATTGACTCTTGTTTGTTCAAAGAAATGTAAATATGCTCTGAACTTCTTAGCCCACCGGAGTGGCCAGTGTACACTGTATCTCTGCTGTGGCAGGTCAGTCTGGTTGCTGATGTGTACTATGTACAGAAGGTGTCTGGTCACCCAGTCTGGCCTGTTTGTACAACGTGGTGCATCAGCTGGTTTATGATATTCATATTTAATTTTTTCAAATAAATTTGGACTTGCATCTCAATAACAAATCCTTTCAAGACTCAAAATCTGGCTTTCAAAAAAAAGAGCTATTTAAAACCAGTGATAAAAGACAACTTTCACAAGCTTAAGAATCAAGTTTTGGCAAGAACTTGATGGATAGTCAAAGAAAAAATAGTAAAGGGAGAGGGAATGAAAGGCATAAAATTTTCATTCTCTCTTCTCATCACAAAAAAGAAGTGTTTTTGGATTTGAACCAACTATTTCCAAAATGGGTTGTATGTATTGTGTGGTGCAGGCTGAGGGTAATAATGGCATTACTTTAGCTTTGTCTGAAGATGAACTGTTAAGTTGGAAAAAATCAGTGTAAACTTCTTCGTTTTAAACCAATAACAAGACCCAAGATATTTTTCTGAAGTGAGAGGACAAGTCTGTCTTTACTTAAATGGAGACTACATCAAGTCTTGTCTTTGAACTATTGGTTGTTCTTTGTTGGAGATGTCTTTAAGAGTCCTAAATGCCAGTGAGGGAACGCATTTACTAAAGAGGCCAATTCTGTCTTTGCTGAGGACTCATTCTTACATATTTTACATTACAGTTTTTGAGTTTCAGTTAAGGAAGTTATTACTGATGTTATAAATTTACAAATAGTTTAAGTATCAGAGAGAGAAATAGGCTGAATCTGTTTTTCTCCACGATGTTTAGAAAAAATAAAGTGAGAAGAGAAAGCTATAGAATGAAATTTTAAAATTCCATTTCATCAAGATTTATTCTAATAGCTGCATCACTTGTGAATAAGATGTGTAGTGACACTTCTACGTCCTAGTGAGGTGTTGGTTTTTAACATCTTTTCAATTGAGAGCTGATCTTGACGTGAGTTTTTAGTAAGATAAATTGGTTGTTACAGTGTCTTCATTGTGATATGATGAAATCCTGTCCAGTTTTTTTTACAGTCGTTGCTTCTAGTACACCAACATTTGAAGTTTGAGACTTAGTTAATTAGTCAATACAGTTAATTATGATTCTGTTGACTAATTTTCATCACAATTTTATTGTAACTTAAACAAAAAAAAAGCTTCGCTTGGCTTCCTCATAGCTTCCTTATACAAACAACAGATTTATAACATAATTCCTTTGATTTAACTTAACGCCTTACTGCTATTCCAGAACTATCAAGGTATATTTTATTGCCAGAAGGGACTTTAAATTGGAACAAGACCACCTGGATTTAAAGAGAAATGGTGTTATAGTAGTTCATGGCTCAAGATAGACAGTGATTGTTCTTGAACAGATGAAAGATAACTCCCTTGCTTTGATAGAGAAATGTCTGAGGGGTATTTTTTGTCAATTTGAAGTGCTATTCATGAAAATATTTACTCTTAATTATGTAAAAAGAACTTTTTAAAATTAACAATATTATTTTTTAGTTTACACTTTGATGTGTGATTTTCTGTCTGTTAACTGGCAAATGCTGTCTGATTATCTCACTGTTGTACAGCAGTTCTCATGTCTTGACTAAAATTATGTTTTCTAGATTTCACCATCCAATCCTCAGTCCTCTTGAAAGCAGTTTCCAGCTGGAAGTAGATGTGCTTGCACATCTCTTAAAGGCTCAGGCTCAGATCTCAGAGTGGAAGTTCCTTCCATCCCTGGTCAACTTGCACAGTGCTCACACAAAACTACAGACTTGGGGTCAAATTTTTGAGAAACAGAGAGAGACCAAGAAACATCTGTTTGGAGGGCAGTCTCAGAAGGCTGTACAACCTCCGCACCTTTTCCTCTGGCTGATGAAGCTCAAAAACATTCTCCTTGCCAAGTTTAGTTTTTACTTTCATGAGGCCCTTAGTCGACAGACAACAGCGTCTGAAATGAAAACTTTGACTGCTAAAACAAATCCTGATTACTTTGGGAAAATTTCCAGTTTCATCCGGAAGTATGATGCCGTCAATGTTTCCTTAATTTTTGACAATCGTGGATCCGAGAGTTTCCAGGGACATGGTTATCATCATCCCCATTCGTACCGAGAAGCCCCCAAAGGAGTGGATCAGTATCCTGCAGTGGTGTCTCTGCCCAGTGACAGGCCTGTTATGCACTGGCCCAATGTGATCATGATCATGACTGATAGAACATCTGACCTCAACAGTTTGGAGAAAGTTGTTCACTTCTATGATGACAAAGTCCAAAGCACGTACTTTCTGACTCGCCCTGAACCTCACTTTACCATTGTGGTTATTTTTGAGTCCAAGAAGTCAGAAAGGGACTATCATTTTATTTCTTTCCTCAATGAAATTTCACATTCCCTTAAAAACTCCAAAGCTTTTGCGAGCTTGAAGCCTGGATCCAAAGGGTGAAACACAGACTACTTACAAGTTGTCAAGGCAATAAGTCAGCCTTGAGGGAGCTGTAGCTTTCAAGAGTTACATAAATTCTCAGAGTCTAATTGAAAAGGAACCCTTCTTTTTTAATGTTATAAATTCCTTTTTTTTTTAAGCTAACAGACACTTGAAGAAAAGTATTTTTGTGCAGTACTCAGTGGGGCAATTTAATTGTGGGGTGCTAAATGGCCACTGTGGGGTTTTTTTGGTGTGATTTTCAATATGCAGTATGATTTATTTTTTCAGTCCAAATTTTTGTTGCCTGTATCAGAAAGGAATATATGCACTTTATCTTGATCTGATTGTTGACTGTATTCTACAGAGTTTATTGAAAATGTAGTAAGGATGGAAGATACCATCTTTTCAGAAAACTACATTGCTTGACAGGAATGATTTCTGGGAACTAAATGCTGATACAAGGGAATAGAAAAAGTGAACCTGCAAGGATACATTTTAAATACAAATATGAGAATCAGAAAGAGCACTATTGTTAATTATAACTTAGTTTTCAAAGGGTTTAAAATGGTAATTGAGGTTTCTGACACTCTGGTAGCCACCAGTCTCTGTTCTGAAAGCCCTGTGTCATAAAGCTTGGTCATTGCTCTAGAACTTGAGCTGGGGCAAGAAAAGCCGCAGCATGGATGGGAAGGGCAGTATTAACTGCATTGTTGTGACAGTGCGGGTCCAGTACTAGTCTTGTCTCAGCCTAAGTGAAGGAGACAAGCTGAAGTTGAACAGATGTTCTAGAAGAAACAGCTCCATGGAAAAAGCAGCAAAGCTGTTTTCAAATTGTGCTTTTGTCTGACTAACTTAAAAGAGAAACAAAAAAATGCAGTAGGAAATGCCCCTTGTGAATTATTTATTTTCTAGTTTGCTGTTCATCTCAACCTGATTTGTTTCCAGATTTTTATAAGTATATAGTTTTTTCAACCTGTTCAGTTTTAAATAATAAGCCAAAATTTCTGGGGATTTGGATTTAAATATATAGCCTATGCAGTATGTTTACCTCATTCTAAAATGTCTCTTTCACCACTTCTAGGCTGAAGGTTTGGAAAAAATGTGTTTTCTAGTTACCCTGAAAGTGCTTTAATTTGGAAACCAGTACTTCCAAATACAATAAAAGGGTCAATTTGGCTTTACCTATAGCCTTACATTGCAGGATACTTCTGACTGTTAGCTATGCAGTTGTGCACACGCACCCATATATATATATACACATAGCTATGTGTATATATGTGTAGTAAGATTAAGTCATTAGTTGACACTGTGTAGGGTGTAACATCAGGTTTAGTTTAAAAGGGAGTTTGGGTCAAAATGGTGGTTTCTGTTAAGACTGAAATATAAAAGATACCATTGCAAATGTGTCTTTTAATGATTCCCTTTCTCTCCCACTAAAAGTTGTGGTAAGTTGTCTTGCCTGGCTGCAAGTGCTGTTGTTTTTTTTTTACAATCATATAAGCACATTCGGTTCTCGAAATACAAGCTCTGACTTGCTGCTTTGTGCCAAATTGAGCCTTCCATGCTTTGCTGTAACTGTGTTAGTCTGTTGTGAATATCTGTGCTATTGCCTTTCACCTGAAGTCTTGTTTGGACTCAAAAACTCTCAAAAGCTCAGTCTGCTCTTTGCCACTGGAAGATAACAGAACTTGCAAATATACCAGCAGCTGGAAGGTGCCTGTTTGTAACAGTGTTACGCTTTGCAGCTTTAATTGCTCTTAACAGGACAAAGTTGCAAATTACAGTATTGAGAGAGTTTTTGTGCTTCCCTCTGTGGGACAGTGACACTGTAATAACATTGTAATTTTGACTCCCTAAGCCTGAGTATCTTAAAGAGACTGTTGCCAGAACTGATTCACAGTCTTCAGCAGTGTAATAAAGTGTTATACAAAGTCTGTCTGCCTGTACAGTATTTCCCTCTGATACTATCTGTGGAAAAGGGGAGAGAAAAAGGGAGAGAGACTGTGCGTGGTACAGATGCCTTTTTGCTCATTTCTGAGTTGCAGAGGATGAGCTGGAAGAAGTGAAGGAGAAGTCTGCTGCCCTTTGGAGCAGGTTTTACCAGTTGCTGAAGTGGCTAGAGGCTGTTCAGTGTTTTTTATGGGAAGAGGAAGAGGAGGTGACAGTTCAGCAGACCTGGTAGCTCACTTCATGCTCCTGCCACTGTGGTGTTATCTCAGAACAGGGAAGAGATGCTAGGTGATGTTTCTGTGCAGGAGTAGATGAGACTTCTTTTGCCTTTTATCAGTGCTAAGGTGGTTTGCTGCAGTTTTCTTCACTGAATCTTGGAGAAGCAGCCAGAGGCGCCTTCTGACTTGTGGGTGAGAGTTTCTGAATAATTTCCTTGATGAAGAACCAAAGGGAGCCGTAACCATTACCCTCATGGTGTGGGAAGGGAGGAAATGGGAGAGATGTGCAGGCAAACAATGGAGAGAATTGGGTGCTGGAGAAATTTTTGTGGAGCTGTCTGGGTTTCAGAGTCTGGACCCTGAGGCTCTCCTTGTAAGATCTCAGCCTTAAGTTAATACAAGATGGAAAGCTGAAAATTGAGACTGTAGGAAGTAGCTTGGGTAAAAACAGGTGAAGCTGAAGAGAGGTGACACTAGAATCCATATCAGATAGTTTTGCTAAATTGAGGTGTGCGATACCAAAAACTGGGTGTAGGGTGTGAGTGGGTGTGATGAATGAATATTTAAAGATTTGTCAGGCCTATGAAAACTTATGGCACAGTTTCTTATTTGTTGCTTTGAGGAGTTTATGTTTTAAATTACAAATGATGTAATGGGGAGACCGAGTTGGGTTCAAACTGAAAGAGGGCAAAATTTATGTTAAATATATGGAAGAAATTATTTGCTGTGAGGGTGGTGAGACACTGGAACAGGTTTCCCAGAGAAGTTGTGGATGTCCCATCCCTGGAAGTATCCAAGGCCAGGTTGGCTGAAGGTTTGAGCAACCTGGTCCAGTTCAAGGTGTCCCTGTCCATGGCAAGGGGGTTGGAACCAGATGATCTTTAAGGTCCCTTCTAGCCCAAACCATTTTATGATTCTATATCAATGATGTAGAACTGGCTAGACCAGTAATGAAAAGTTGCATAATTAAGCAAGGAGGAGAACATATCTGTGGAGTAAGTAAAGGTGACCAGAAACTCAGTAACTGGAAAGAAATATATTTGTTATTAACTTCAGTACTGGAAAGATTGATCAGTCTCTTTACTATAAGAACTGGAAAACAAATATGCTTTCGCTGAGCTGGGTGGTATCCTATCTGTCAACTTTTCCTCTGCACCAATGTAGCTAAGCAAAATTAAATGTACTGATGTGCTTTAAAAGTCTATATAAATTACTGTTTTAAATGCAAGATGTAAAGATATTTATGATAGTGTACTGAAAGCCATTGCTTCCAGACATATTTAAACATTTTTAAAACAGGCACTGAGATTTGATATTCCAAGTGCCATTCAGATTGCTTAGAATAGCAGTGTGGAAGCTTATTTTGTAGCAAATTTCATGTAACTCATCACTTACTTGAGTCCATGAGGATTTTGGCAGAATATTTAATTTAGTATCCTTTGCCTGCAATGTGATTTTTGACAGCAAATGTATTCTAAGAACTCTTAGATGTTTTATATTTACGTCTTGTAAGCTGTTTTCTTTTATATGTGGTGTTAAAGTTTTTTTTCTTGAATAAAACATTTCCCTTTCTCCTGCCTTTGCATGAAGACAATGCAGGGGATGGAAATTATAAATATATTCCATATTGTGCTGCAAAGGACTGCACCATATGCATAATATCTAGGTTTTGATGATCTAAACGTAATGTAAGTTCCTGATACATATTTGAATACCAACACCTAGTGTTTATGCAATTCACTTAAAAAAAAAAACAAAACTCTGCTCTCTAACTGGAAGTAATTTTATGGCACTCACACAGTTAATTATTGCTCTGGTCTGCTCTTCATATTTGAGCCTTTTGAAACACTTGTGGTTATTCCTGTGGTTGTTCTTTGTTTGATATATTTTATCTGAGGGTTCCTTGTGTACGTGCTGCAGGTCAGTCTGCTGCTGCCTTTTACTGCACTGGGTCCTGGTCTTATAACCAAGCTTTGCTCAAGAAAATCAGCAGTGTGGTATACTTCATTCCTCAGGTCCTGTTTTTTGGTCCTGTACTTACAGCCCCTTCTCTTGCAATAAGCAGAGCATCACACGGTGTGGCTGGTCCTGGGCTTGTGGTTAGTCCTGTGGTTGCTTCCAGAACTGCTGGCACTAAGCTTAGTTGGCTGGAAAGTGTGGTGTTTCTGCCCTGTTTTCTCCAGAAGTCCTGTTTTCAGGCTCTCAGAGGTGTAAGCCCGAGAGGATGCACCTGAGGCCAAGCACTGCTTATTTGCTCAGGTTCTACCTGAGCCTCAAGAGCAGTAGATCAGTGTCCTGCCTGCTGGGGACAGCAGTTGTGTGGCTCCTCAGGGATGGCCTTGGGGCTGCAGTTGTGCAAAGGCAGGAGCCGTTATGGGGAGAAGCAGGAGAGGCTCTGGAGATGAGGATGCTGACAAAGGACAGATATAGCATAATGCTTTGCAGAGCAGGCACAAACAATACAGAAGTCTAATGCAAGATGGAGTTGGACTTTGATTTCCTCATAGCAAAGGACTGATTTAAAGATAAAGTCTCCTTTCGAGGAAAAAGGTAACAGATTTTTGCCATGAAATTGCTTTAAGTACTCAATCATTTTCCTCCAGGAACTACCTCTTTCCCTCTATTGCATTCAACACATTGCCTGACTTATTTTTGCAATTGCTGTGGAGCTTTTCTGGGAGAGTTTGCAGGTCTGAGTTTAGTTGTCTCCTAACTTTCAATGTGACATTGCAGCTGCTGGGTTTGTGGTAGGGTAACAGAGTCCTCCATCTTGCAGGGGACCTGGCTGTGCTCGAGGCACACATGGCAGCGGTGAGTCACTACAAGATGGGATGGAGCGGGTGACAGCTCTGGGACAGACAGGCAGGGAGAATATGGATGCTGAAGGACTGCATTGCAGATGGGCTGTGAGCAGTTTTTTGTTGGCCCCTCTGTGTTGCTGGCCTAATTTCACATGAATCTGTATAAATGTTATGTCATGGAAAAGCTATGCTAGACTTGGCCTGTGGCTGCAGCTGCTCGTTTTATGTGACAACTTTAAAAAAACTACACTATTTCCAGGATGGCAATGTTCAATCTCTAGGTACCAACAATCTTGGCAAAGCCGCTGTTTTTGGGGAGATGATTAAGACAAGCTTTGTGGTATCCCATTTGGGACATGCTGCTACAAAGCTATCAGCTAACATCAGAAGCTTCAGAGCAATGCATGGTTATGCTTTAGGTGTGCAGCTCACTGCTGATGATAAAATATTTGGTGGCACTGAACTTTTGGCTCTGTGGAGTGTGCATCATTTGCTCCAAAGGTGCGAGAGGTCTTTTAGTGTGTGCAAGTTGGATCCCTCAGATCAGAGCCATAAAGAGCCAGCATCACTGTGATTCTGTGCTGGGTTGCACTACCTGGAACCAAGAATTGGTTTCCTGTGGGAAGGATCATGTCATCCTCAGCAAAATGAGGGCCAGTGAGAGATGCTAAAGGAGACTGGAGGTGTCTAATTCCAAGCCTTTGATTTTGTCTTGGAGTTAGGTCTCTCTGAGAACATAAGCAGAGGAAATTGTCTCCTGTAGTACAGAATAGCCTGATGGTCTCTTAAGCATTTACATAGTAAAATGTTATACCCAAGTTCAGTGTTGTCTTTGAGTCAACACCTCACTCTTCTGTGTGGTTATGTGGATGTTCAGCAGAGCCTCCAGGTATTTCCCCTGCATTCTCAGGTGAGGAGCAAACTTCCTCTCCCTGGACTTGGATCATTCTCTTGGCAAATGGGGGAATGAGAGTTAAACTGTCTGAAGAACAGAAACTCATCTGCTTTCTGAGTGGGTGCAGTCACCACAGTGTCAAAAGGACCACCTTGCTTTCAGCAGGATCAGGGGTAATGACTTCAGCCTGGAGTTACACATCCTCCCATTGCACTTGGGTCTGATTCTTCAGGCCTGGGAGTGATGCTTCACCAAGGACTACCTGTGACTGCCTGAGACCTCCATATCACCTAGCAGTAAAACTCCAGGAATATACAAGACTTAAAGAGTGAAAACTTGGGTTATGATACCGTGCCTTTTGTGTGATGTGTCTACATTGGACTTGTAGTGGGAGAGCTGAGGCTGTTTTTGCCTCCAGCAATACAACTGGCTCATGTCACCACTCTGAAAGATGCCAGGTCTTGTCACAGGGATGGGATGAGTGGTTGAGAGCACTAACAGGTTTAGCTTTCTGCTTTTAATCTGATGATGCAAGTCTGGTCAAACTATTTTAAAAAGTTGGTGGATTAGTTCCCATTTTTGGTGTAGAGCTTGCCTCTGAGTAAAGTGCCTGGACTCTGCTGAAGGCAAGATGTGTAAGCCCAATAAAAGCTAACTTTCCCTTTTCTTCATACATCCCTGTTCAGAGAGAGAAAGAGCAAATTACTTTGACCTGTCATTGGATAATAGCTTTTTGGGAAAAACCTGATCCTCATTTATTGTTACAGAAGCAAGGAATTGCTGCAATGAATCAAGTTTCCACCCCACCCGCCTACGCAATTTATGTACAATTTTACCTGCAAATTCAATACAATTGGATGTAGTTGATGAGCCGTCTCCATCATGAAGTTATCGTCTGCACTCAGGCTGGCTTTGCTTGGAGTACTCCAAAATTTTGTATGCTGCTGACTGTACCTTGAAGCAAGAAAATCAGGAAGCAAATTTCTGAAGTTGTGCGTTACTCTTCCCTTTCACATGTAAAAATAGATGGGTATAAATCTCAGTCCAGCCTAGTGGGATTTGTGGCACTATCTAATTTTTCTTGCTATTCCTGTAGACGGAAATGATACCCCAGATCCTTAGACATGAGGCTCTCAATATCTAAATGTGCTGTGGATGCCTCAGGCTCATCTGTCCTTAGGAATGATGTGTTAAAACAGTGGTTGCTCAGTTAGGAATGGTTCATTCGAGTTGTTTCTGACTGAAATTTTAAGAGAATGGTAAATAATATCCCACCACCACTTTATTGTTGTTTGTACTACGTCCAAGAAAGAAGTGCAAGTCCAGAGACAGACTAGTCATATCTGCTTTTAAAGCTGTCAACCAAAATATCTTTCAGGGGCTCATAATATATTGAAAGCGTAAGGCCGTGCTTCAGAGTGTAATTTGCTCAACAAGCACTGAGGTCTACAAGCATTAAAGGGACTTTATGCTTTTCATGGTAGCATTTTCTTAAGCAGTTATTTTTAAAGAACTGCCACTAGAGGGTGGTATTAATACAAAAAGAAAAAAATGATTTGAAATCTCTTTCCGGAATAAAATAATTTATAGTCTCCTACGCATTTATAAACATAGGATGGATTTTACTGCTCTAGTCAGATTTGTTTGAGTCTTGTTGGCATCTTTCTCCGTAGAGTGATTTATGTAGTTCAGTTTCAGCTGTAAACAGCAATAGCAGGCATTTAGTTTCATACCGTACCGTATATATGAATACTAAAATGGTGTTGTTTCATCTTCTTTGCCAGAAACTTTTTTATTGAATTGCAAAAAAAATCTGTAAAAGAGCTTTTACGATTTTTTTCTCTTGGAAACTACCCATTCACTTTAAATTGAATTTCATTTTAGAAAAGATGGAGTGGGGTTTTTTTCCCTTCCTTTCTTTTTTCTTTCTAAACAGTGGGAGAACTAGAAAATTATTCTTTCCCAAGGCAGTGCAGTATGACCTGTTAAAGGCCATGTAGGGAGCATCAGGCAAGGGTTTAAGCCTAATGCAAAGTAATAGGATTTCGATAGTCTTATGTGGGCAGAGCTACTGTGGTATATAACTATATATATACACATATGGTATAACAGTGTGTGTGTATATATATATATATGTATGGAATATGGTATAACCATATATGTATGGAATATGGTATAACCATATATGTATGGAATATGGTATAACCATGTATGTATGTGGTGTCACCATATATGTCTGATATATTGTTACACTGTACCAGCTAAATGATGGTTATACCACACCAAACTTTTAGCACTGTAGGCCAGGCTGCAGGGGTGGGGCAGTGCAAGGGCCGGGGGGATCAGACCCTGGGGCTGATGTCGCTGTGCTGCTTTGGGTCATCACAGAATCATGGAGAGGTTTGGGTTGGAAGGGACGTTAAAGATCATCTAATTTCAACCCCTGCCATGGGCAGAGGCATCTTCCACCTTTCCTGAGCCCCACAAGATGCTGCTGGGTGTGCTTGGGCACGGGGGCTGGAGGCAGGTACCTGTGCCACTCCACTGCTTCCCTTTGGCATGGAGATGGGGAGTTTTGCCAGTGTTGCAGCCTGCATCAACCCCAAGGGGAACCTGCAGGAGGCAGAGGAGAGTTGTGAGAAATGGAGGAAAAGTGGAGGGGGCACAAGGGTCAAAGGAGGAGCAGCCAACAGGGACCTTGTCTTCTCCCATCTGTCCTCCAAGAGCGGAACTAACTAGTTTCATGGCACTTTCAGCATGATTTATACACACAGGGTGTACCTGCAGCATGTGGTGGGGCCATGGGCTTGCTGTGCCAGGGAGTCAAGTGGGGACGGTGCCCCAAGACAGCAACAAACTGCTCCAAACCTGCTGCATCCTTTTGTGATGGCAACCAAGCTTGTGCTTCACCCTCTGCCCTCAGGCTGGGTAAAAACCCAGTAAGAATTGTATTTATTTTCTGTTCTTCCATGTTGGAAGCTAGCTGGATGAAAGACATTATCTAGCTGCAAACTTTCGGTCTTTGACATGATCTGAAAAGCTTCAGTGTGTGTTTTCCTGCTGCTGTTTTACAGCACTGCATATTCACTGCACTGCCAGGGAGGCAGCATCCTGGCCTGAGCTGGAGTATTAAAATGATGATCACATGGGTTTTGGTGGTGTACAGTAAATGCATTCTTGCACCATGACGATGTTGAAATCATGGCTCTTCAGGGGACAGGACGGTGCCTTTGAACTGACATTGTGGCTGCGTGCGTAGGATGCAAATGCAGCATGTAAAGCCACCCCGTGGTGTGCTGAATTAATAGAACAGATTTTCAATGACTCATTGGGAAGATGAAATTTTCTACTTGCACTTAATCTTAGCCTGATAAATCACTCAGGAATTAAAAAAACCAAAACCAACAGTAAAATGCATTAAATTAGTGCTCTGATGATGAGACGAACTTGGGGTAAGAGCTGGGAGTGGTGGGGAGCTTGGCTGACAGTGTGGGGATGGAGGAACATGGAAGAAGGTTGGATTAAACTGCAAAGATAGGTTGGGGTAGGAGCAGCTGCAGGGCAGAGCCCAGTGCCCTGGTGGCCCCTCCTCATTTGCTCGTTGGCCACTGTGTGTGTGGTTAAAAACTAATGATGTTCAGTCAGTTACTATAGCAATGGTGTGGTATGAGTTGTCATGGTGATGGAGCAGAATTTTTCATCACGTTCCTGCAGGAGGGTGACGGATGCCTTTTTGGGGGTCTCTGAACTTGACCATTCACCTAATTTCTTTTTCCTTGGTAGAAATACTTGCACCTGCTGCAGTCAGTGAACATGTCTTCCTAGTACCATTACCTGACATTGCATGTCCTGATGCTAAATTTGTCTTTCACATTTATAAAGTTAAGAACACTCTGATAAGCCATAAATTGCTAAGCCTAACCTAATTAAATGCACTATTATTATATAAAGTGTGTTAATAAAACATAGCTCCGCTACTGAGGCTGTTTCTAGACACTTAATATTGTGTGTGCTCTTCACCTCTGTATCTGCCTGTGATACAACTCAATAGGACATTAGCCGCCCACTTGAAAAAAAACATTTTAAGCTGATTTGGAATAAATTTGCTTCAACTACTCCCATTTAGTACCAAATAATCACAAAATCACAGAATATGCTGAGTTGGAAGGGACCCACAAGGATCATCCAAGTCCAAGCCTAAGCCCTCAGCCACTCCTCACACGGCTTCCCCTCAAGGCCCTTCCCCATCTTGGTTGCCCTCCTTTGGACACTCTCCAAGAGCTTAATGCCTTTCTTATATTGGGGTGCCCAAAATTGCACACAATATCCAAGGTGAGGCCACCCCAGTGCAGAGCAGAGTGGGACAATCCCCTCCCTCGACCGGCTGGTGATGCCTTGCCTGATGCCCCCCAGGACATGGTTGGCCCTCCTGGGTACCAGGGCACTGCTGACTCAGATTCAACTTGCCACTGACCAGGACCCCCAGGTCCCTTTCCATGGCACTGCTTTCCAGCATCTCATTCCCCAGCCTGTGCAACCATCTGAGGTTGCCCCATCCCAGGTTCAGAATTCAGCACATTCCCCTGTGGAACTTCCTATGCCTGGTGATCTATGTGCTGCCTTGGAAATGCATCTTTTTTATTTTTTTCAGTTTTATTTAAATTGACTTTGCTTTCTCTTCCTTCTTAGCTTTAAGAGCAATACACCATCTTTTCCCCTTACTCATGAGTTATACATCAGTTCCTCCTTACCAGGGGATCAACAGGACCAGTGCACTGTATGTGAATGTGAATGATACTGCTTTCAATGGTTCTTTCCTTAGAAGAGCAGGTGTAATGCCGATTTCACCCCTATAGAAACCAAGAGCATACCTATCAGCTATGTTTCTTCAGTTGTGAAAGTAACCTGCTAGACTGCAGAGCACATTGGTCCATTTGGTTTTATAAGGATAAAATGTATTCAGCTTGACTCAAGATGATGGCTATTTTGAAAGAACATGATCTTTTGCTCATCATCTGCTTTTAAAAATCCCTAAACTCTTCGCTACATGTAAGTTTTTGTGCTAAACTGTACGCCTCAAAATGAAGCCTGATAAATGGCAGTAGTGGTGTTTCACAACAGGGCTTACATGCTGTTTTCATAAACATCAGGCACCAGAAGTCCAAGAAAGGGAAAATCTGAGTTTGGGGTGTACAACTTAGCAGCACTGATATTTCATAAGTGTCTTCAATTTTATTTTTTATCCTGTGCTTTTTAGCAGGTAAGTTTTGGGCATGCCAGCAGAACTGTATTAATTGCCAGGGAGTATAGGAACAATATTGGCTTGGAAACATCTTGGGATTTGGACCTACATAGTGCCGGGTATGAAACTGGGTTATGCTTGAAGCTGCATCGCTTTGGATTTAGGGAAGTAATCACAGTGATATATTCTAAGTCCTTTTTGTTTTAAAAAGCTCTGCTTGCTGCATGCTTCAGCATATGACTAATGTGAGGAGCTCCTGTAGGCTACATGTCCTGGAGTGCTTGTTCTAGTTCCTCTGAGTGAATCCCAGCTCTTACAGCATCACTCTTAACATTTACCAAAGCTAGGTTTGGTTTTTTTCCTCTTACTTTTTCCCTTGTTTGGAGCTTTACAATTACTCCAGTACATGATGTTAAACTCATTAACTCAAGAAACTAAGTTTTCAGAGATTCACTGAGCTATGTGGTTTTCATGTACTAATTGAAAATATAAAGAAGAAAAAGTGAGGCCTCTGGGTGAGTAAACTTTCAGCTGCAAGTTCTTGAGCTACCACTGTGTGCTGGTTCTGGTTTTCCAAACTCTCCTGAATATATCTATGCGTCCCTATTAGAACTTAGGCACAGAGCTATGTGGGCCTGAGGTCAAACATGATGAATCCCTCCTCAATTGGCTTCTTAACACAGGCTTCTCAGAGCCATTAGTTTTACAAGAGCTGTGTAAATTATTGGGAAAACATTGTTCCATCTCATAAAAGACCTGGCAGGTGTGGCATCTCTGTTGTGTCCTCTCGTTGTCCTACCATTTGCTGCTTTTCATACAAAATACTCTGAGCTTCTGCTCACTTGAATCTTTCAAGTGCTGGACTTAAATCCAGAGTGTTCTTGGATTGTTCCATTGACACAAAAAAATAATTGCTAAGTGAGAGGCCTGTGCAGTGCCCTGCTCATTCTTCAGGTGTTGCATCAGCCCTGGAAGCCATTCAAAACCTCCTCAGATTGTCCCTGCTCTCCGTTAGGATCTGCTCCGTCTGCTTTTGTTTGGGTTAATACAAGTCTGCAGTAATGGGGCAATTACAAATAAATGAAGTATGAAAGACTTCATAGGATCTTTATTTGGATATTTATTCAGGCATAAACTGTGATGTGAATGCAGCTGGGACCTAGATCGGGTGATGCCAGTGAATAAAGATTTGTAAACTGTGCTATTGTGTGGCAGGTATACTATTGTGTGTGACCTCAAGAAATACCATACCACCGTGATTTCTTTTCTACCTTATCAGTCTTTCTGAAGATAAAAGAAAACTGGTTTTTGAAATCATTAATAACTCTGGCATTACACTGGTACAGATTAGGAAACTTATGCCCAGACTTGTTGAGTGCTCCCACCCCTCTCCCTCCCAAATGAAAGATGCGGTTTCTGTCACTGTATCTTGAGAGAAGTGGATTTAGCTGTGTCCAGCTGCTGAAAACTTTGAGGGTTGATGAGATGAAGGATACTTTTTGATGTCACACTAGTGACTTCTTACAGCAGAGGCTGCTCACAAGACTGGGGACATGCAAGTATGCTAGTGAGTAAATTTGGGAACTTTTCAATGATGCTAAAATAACTCCACTAGATATAGTCAAACCTCTCATCTTTGGGGAAAATGTTTACTTACAGGAACAGCATTGGTTCAGAAACTTGTTCTCTTGCTAGAAGGAAAGTTTATGAAATTGCTGCAAATATTTTAATAGGAAGCTCTGATGATGGAATGCTTGTCCTAGAGATTTTTCCAAGATATTCAACAATTACAGTTAGTAGATGAGTGGATACAGTTCTAAACAGCAGTGAAACCCACATGATATGTACATCACTGCTTCTTTACATGCCAAGGAGTGTTAATGAGATGTTGCAACTTGCTAAAAAGAGCTACCAGAAGAAACTGGCCCAGTGTGGCCCAGTCTTTTTCCTTCTGTGAACCAAGTCAACCAACAGATGATAGGCCCTTGATGGTCTGCCATGAATGGACTGCAGAACACTGCTTGTTAAAATGCCACGTCCAAGAGGGAGGAGAAGCTGGCATCCATGTGAACGTAACTGGGTTGCTCTTGGACTAGTTTGGATGGTGGAAAACACATAGGCTGCATCCAAGATGATTTCAACATGTGACATTGTCCCCTTCAGCCTTCCTAAATATGTAAATATATGTATATTCATAAAACACCTGAGGAACATTGTCCCTGTTTGATGGGTCTGTTGGCTGAGGAAAGATGCTAGGAAAGTTTGCCAAAGACTTGGGAGTAGGAATCACCTGTTTTCCAGATTTGGGGTAGGGGTGTGAAGCTTGTTTGCATGTGTGTGTTTGTGTGCATATAATTGAGACTCAAAAGAGAAACCAAGAGATACTGCTCTTGTCCTTGCAGGGATTCAAAAGTAATTTGTTACACAATAAATGGGAGAAGTGAAAAATGATGTTGTAGCAGTTTAATCAAGTGACTACTAAAAAAATAAATATGGGGATTATTTCTCTATAAAACACTCTAAGATCTCATTAAGGGACACAATGTTAACAGATACATTTAAAAGAAAGTAGTGTCAAAAAATAACATTTCTGAAAAGTCAGAGGCTGCAGGACACTTGCAAATCATAAATGATTAACAGCTGGTATTTAAAAAGCCACGAGTTTCCATCCCCTGCTATGGTGCTCACAAGTGAAGGAAACAGGTAGGAAGGAGTTTTAGGTAGGTAAGAGCTGAGACTCTCAAGTCTGGGGAAAGACTTGCTGCTAATCAGCGTGTTAGAAAAACCTTAATTTTTATGACTTATAAATATACATGGACTCCTCCTTGGGGTCTTGCCCAGCCATGGGCAGCATGTGCTGCTGGAGGGAGGGAGAGCAATCAGGCTTTGGTGTCCTCAGATCACTCAGCTGAACTCCCTAAATAAAACACAAGGCTGCTGAATTTTTTATCTCTTTCTCAGATAGAAGTTCTTAGTCTGACAGCTTTTCCTTTGCATTCTTAAGTATTACTATTTTAATAGCAATATTTGCTCTCCAGTGCCCTGACTTGAAGTTTGGGTTTCTCTATGTGCCACGGGGGCTTTCTCTGCATGAATATGCTGAGACATCCCAAAGCTATTTGGCAAAACTGACCTGACCTGTAGTTTTCCTGGAAATTGTTGTCCCATCAGAAAATACTGCTTTGTGAAACTCAGGATATTTCCCGAAGACACATTTCTCAGCAATATCTTATTCTAGAAAGAGGAAACCAAAGGAACAAAGAAAAAGTATTTACTTACGTTAAAGCAGAGTTCATTTATATAAGATGTTACAATGAAATGCATTTATCCTGTAAGGATGAAAAATGCAGCAAAGCATTTCAATAAAATGTTCATTTCAGAACAAGTTACAGAGATTCTTTTGTGCATTTTTATTATGGAAAAATATATTTAAGCTTGCAGAATTTGCCATGAAAAGGGAAATCCTTTTACAAACCAGCTTTGTTTTCTCTCTCTGTGGTGCTTCGTGTCGTTTTATGTCTTGTATTAATGAGGTGTTCGGCGGTGCAAGAAATTATGTTTTCTCAGTTTGCGGTTGACTTTTTCACTGCTTAAACTTATTTGCTGTATGGTATCTTTACAGTCCAGCCTTCTGCAATTTCTAACTTAGGTATACAATACATCATAAAGATGCAAAGTAGAGTTAATATCCAATATATAGAATAAGAGGTGCAATTGACGTTAACTCCTGAATCTTTTAAAAGACTGTGAGACTCACTGGCTTGGTGTTTAAGTCCGGAAGAGAATATGTCACTTGTAAAACAGTCAGATTTAAAGAGAAGCTACTCAGGGGTGGTTGGACAGTTTGGTTTAGGCCTTTTGGAGGGGCTTTCCTTTAAAAAATTGAAACAGTATATTTTGTAGCACAAGCCAGTAGAATAAATCCTGTGTTTCCATATATTCTTACTTGCTGGTGACAGGGCTCTTGCTCGAGGGCCATGGGCCAAATGCCAGTGTTCCCACCATGAAATGTGCATTCAACTCTCCTTAAAATGTAAACCCCATGGAAAACTCACACAAATTAGGAGAACCTGTTATGAACTGAACGATGAATTTTTAATATTCGGTTACCCTGAGGTACAAGCTAAAGCTTAAAATAAATTGCTTTATATTTCATAATCTGAGTAGTGCATGGAATGATACATGAAGGGAAATAAAGTTTCCAAAAAACTCCCTGCTTTGGGTTAAACAGGACAGTTTTACAATCATTCTGGAGGTAGAATTGTATTAGTCTATGTGTGGGAAGAAAATCTGGTGATGCCTTTCATTACCTGTCCATGTCTGGTGTCTCTTCTCCTGCTTGATCCAGACTCCTTGCACAGCCTCGGTGGTCAGTTGCAGCATGGGCTGCCACTCCGTCCTTCAACAACAAGGTAAAAGACAACAACTCTTCTGTAGGATAAGAAGCTTGATAGGAATTCAAGCATCACTTTTCACCTGAATTACAGTGATATTTTTTTCCCTCCATGATCATTTAAATGTTGAACAGTCTGAGAAAATGGTGCTGGAAGTGTACTGTAATTTCCCTCAGGTTTTGCTGCTTCCTTTCCCCTTATACCCCATCCTGACAGCAAGGATGCCCTGCAGCAAAATATCTCCTAGCACTTGGGTACATGAGAGTCAGTTGGTCCATTGCATCTTTGGTTGAATCTTTTGTTCCATATTTTTGCCACTATAACATGGATTTGTCTTTTGACCAGTTTAAGAGCACCCTGCACTCAAGTCCTTTCCCTGCCTGACCTCTGCTGATAGCGGAGTGGGACATCTGCCCTTGTGAGCACAGTGTCTGGGATGGAGCCACCCATCACCTCCTCGCCAGGGCTCGTGGCTGCACAGCCAGGTGTTCTGAGCAGCATTTCCAAGAGATCAGGACTGAACTACAAATGGCAGGGGAGAGAAGAGCACGGATCTCACCTCAGTGCTATCCTGACAGAAGTTACGAACAAAACTCGCTATACCTGACTTCTACTCACACACTGCAAACAACACTGAAAAGTATTCCTGCACATAAGCATAGCCTCGAGTGATTTGTATTTCCTTTTGCAGAACTGCAGCAGCTAATTCTGGGAATGTTTCTGCAACACACAAATGTGGTTTTCCTGCCTGTTGTGTTCTATTTGATACAGGGATCCTTCCATTCATCAGATGAGATATGACTGTACCTAGTGCTTTGAAAAAGCAGGTGCCCTGCATGCATTGGAAAAACTGAGCCACCACAGGCACTGGAGATGCTTGTGTTGGCTTTGGCAAAGAGGGCAAAGAGCCTCAGGGATGATGTCTGACACTCAGTAGCTTTGTAGGGCTGGCACAGGTGACACATTTGCCTCCAGTGCTCCTCCAAGTGAGCAAGGTGTGGACTGTGTCCTACAGCATTTGAACGCTGCTTTACTTTGATCATGACATGGGGGATTCAGAGTGCAGCAGGGGAAATGTATGTGTTTTAACACTCTCATGTGTAGTCTCATTCAGGTTCACAGAGGGCAAAATGTCACACTGATATTGCAAAAACAGGAGTGAGCCCTGGAGGTCGCAGCGGAGGAACCAGGGTAGTGCTGCCACCCAGCACTGGCACCCTCGAGCAGGGCTCCTTCCTCTGCTGACATCTGGGGCAATTGGCAGCTGCTGGGAAATTTGTTAGGCCTGAGCAGAACTCTCTATTTTTTCACCAAGAAGCAGAAATACTGGGGGAAAGCTAATTTATATGAAGGAATTGCCTTCCCATCAATTTTATTTAACTAAGAATGAAAAGCACATTAAGCATAGCTGAATTATTCTATGACCGGTATTGCTAATAGATCTCTGGAAAAACTGAGCTTACCTTAGGGTAATAATAACTGTACCTGATACTGGAGATGGAACTGTCATCATGGCTAGGCTTTAC
>VWZG01000510.1:6151-21475 GCA_013396735.1 Grallaria varia
ATATCAGTCAGTTACTTTAAGTACATCATGAGCCAGCAGTTGCAGTCAGGCTGTCATGTTTAACAGACATAAGTGAATCTGTTCTTAATTGTTTCCTTTTCCAAGCAACTCCTATTTTTGCCTCTGTAATAACCCACTCCTTCACATCCCTTTTTCTCCACTGAATGACTTTGTATCAGCAGCAAACTGTTCCAGACTGATGTCCTCAATTATGAATACGTTGAAGAGTAGATTTTTGTGGAGTTCACTATTACCTTTATGCTCTTGTGGAAATGATCAGTTGCTATCTTTTCTCTGGTGTTCTAAGCCCCAAGTAATGTAAGAGTACTTTCTCTGTGGCAGCTTAGTTTTGTGTTTGATTGTGGGTGGTTTCATTGTTTTTTTTCAAGACTACTTGGAAGATTGATTTTTCAACAAAAACTGGTGGGTACTTTCTGATGTACCCATACATCTTGTTAATTTTGGGTTTAGTCGTGGTTTCAACAAGTTTGGCCCATGTGGCCAAGTAAGGACTGCTGATGGTATTGGCTGTTTCTGAGGACTCTGTTTAAAGAAAGAATAAAGTAAAAACTGGGGAAATAGTTATTCCTTTGCTGGTAGTACCAGTTTTGGTGATGGATTAAGGCTAAGCTTCAGTTAGTCTTGCACCTTTTTGTTTGAATTTCATTATAAGTCTTGAAAATTCTTGGAAAAAAATCAGGTGTCTATAGTGCCTTTTGAGTATTTGGTATATGTATTTGTGGACTCCTGTTCTAAAATCTATTCTACTTCATTCTAAAACTATTCTTCAAACCTGTCCCACTTAAAAAAGGTTGTCTGGCGCATGGGAATGTTCTTTATGAACTCTTGATGGGGAAAGAAGGCCTATGGCCTTATTTGCACCAAGTGTTTTTTTATGCATCATTTATCAGCTTGACTCTTTGGTAGGATTTCTGCTTCTGGTTTTATTATTAATGTCTGTCCCTTTCACAAGTTGTTCTTCAAGCTTTATGACCTGTCTCACTGCAGTTCTAACATTTAATTTTGCTGGCTGGTATATTGAATTTAGTATAAAAATAAAGTATTTTGTGTTTACATACATGCTATGTTGCTTGTCAAGTAGATCTCCATTGTATTGTCTCTGTTCATTAACAATTAGAGTCTATGGTTTATACCAATTCCATGTGAAATTCAGATATTCTTGTCAATTATTGATCATCAACAGGGAGTGCCTAAAGCTGGCAACTGAGACTCAGGAAACTGCCTGACTAAAGTTTTCCAAATTCCAAAAACAGGTTGGCTGTATAAAGAATATGCTCACACCCATCAAACATAAAAATTATCCTTTTTTTCCCCTATAATAAATATAAAACTGATTTTATTAACAATCAAGTATTCCCCATGAAGGCAATGTCAAAATTACAATGCATTTAATGATATACTTAGATTCAGGATGTTTGTATAATCTTCTGTCTTATTTTTTTAACTGCCTCAGGTCTTCTGTCTTAATCAGAGACTGACTGTATTGACAAAGTCATATGGAAAATAACTAGGAGGGAAAACAAGTGGAGAGAGGACAATGTTTCTCATTAAAACACTTCGTTGTCACAAAGTGGTAGTGAACTCAAACCTTACTTATGGTACAGTGTCTGTATAAAGTTTAAAAAATAGAGTCAAATAAACTTCTAGAATGCATGGATTGATTGGATTAAATCTGCAAAAGTTATCTAAAATTTCACATAGCACTTTGCAAGTGTGAAAGGACATCTTGCTGGAAGGCTCGTTTTTTTTAAGCACATGTTGCAGTTTCAAATAGTAAGTCTTAAAGCTTCGGTACACTATGGGACTGATAATGGAAGTTTCCTGCAGCTATCTAGCTTTTATTTTCTAAAAAATATTTATAAGTTAAAATACATGTAGCCAAGGAATAAATCTCAGTACCTTGAGCAGTTCCAGAAGTATAAGCTTTGTGTTTACCAACTTAAGCCCAGAGTTAGTACAAGAGTTTGTTAATGTTTTAGCTATTTTGTTAATGGGAAGATATCTGTGACTGGGCTTTAGCTGACCCAACTTGGACAGATTTACTATGGTTGTGATAGTCACTGGTCTTAGCTGGTGATATCTATAATGCAATAAGACATTGTGTTAACTCCTACATTTCTAATACTTCTGGAGACTTGTCATTACTTCGTTCCTAAATTTTTGCTCTGTGACTATAGTTAGCACGTTTACCTTTAATCACATATTCAACTGAGTTTTGTCTTCACCCCCTTCCCTCATAAGCGTGAACAAGAAAATGCAATGGCTTATCTTAAAAAGCAGCAGCAAGAGCTGGAGCACATGAGGTTGCGCTACTTGGCAGCAGAAGAAAAAGAGGTGGGGAAAACAGACCGACAAGAGCTGGAGGATATTAGAAATGAACTTAACAGGTATAAAAGTATTGGTAAGATTTCTCCTCTCTTGCCCCTTCCCTTTTCTTGCTGTCAACCTCAAAATATAAGAAAGTTCAGTTAACTCAAGGTTATAGTTGTCTGTCAGTCCAGTGAAAGAACACTGTTTAGTGTCCTTTAGGTGAAGATCGTGCATTTATAAACTGCAACAGTACTGGAGTAGAGCAAAATCTATATTTAAGACTATTGTATCTGGGTTTTGTGTTATGGTCACAAAGCACCAGGCTTTCTTCTATTTTAGTCTTTCAGTTTGAAGATAACTGCAGGGTTAAGAAAGGAACAAGGCATCTACTATTCTTATTTAGAATATGTCAAAGTTTGAGATCTACCAAAATGTCCTCCAAAACCTCTCTGCACTAGTTTTGTATGTTGAACCCTCTTAATTATAGTTTGCATTATCAAAGTAGAAGCTTGGATAACAAGTGTCATAATTACATATACATATAGAAGAAAATTTGTTAGAATTATTATATTTAACATTTCTTTTACTTGGAGTTATTTTCCCTAGTGAGAGAATAATTTATTACCTTTACAGATTTCATTATTTTATTAAGCATCAGTAGATGAACTAAAGACTAAATACAAAGATAGTCAGTGGGGTTTAGTATGTCTCATTGTCTAATTCTATTTCTTTTATCCACATCAGGCTAAAACAACAAGCAGAAGAGAAAAAACAATTGCAAGATCCTAAAGATAATTCTGAGAGTAGAGTGGATAGTCTTCATTGTAGAAAACTAAATGAGAACATGGTTGATTACGTCTCTCGTCTGATAGAAGAGAGGGATATCCTGTTGAGAACAGGAGTATATAATAACGAAGACCATATTGTAAGTGAACTTAATCGTCAAATCAGAGAAGCTATTGCAAAAAGTAACATCACTATTTAAAAGCATACAAAAAGTTATTAAAAGGAGCCAAAATCTCAATAGGGTGATTTTTTTATAAACCTATACTACTTTGCAAAATATTAATGTCATGCTTTGTTTTGCACACTATTGTCAGCTCTCTTTGAAGTCAAGGTAAATATTTGCAACATGTCAAGTTAAGCACAGTTGTAAGTTTTACAATGGCAATGACTGGTTTGTAATGTTTTTATACTCGTATGTGTATATATATGTGTGTGTAAATGTATTTATCTTATGTACTTTCTTCTGAAATGTTTACTACCTCTTTTTCCATCACCCTGACTAGGTTTATTTGTAATATTTTTAATATTCATTCTAAGAGGTCTTTGGTCAATATTGTCATGATTTCCTTCAATTTTTGAAAATATCTCTTCAGCTATACTAGGGAAAAGCAGTTATCAGCTGCTTTCCCTGACAAAACTCTTAATTCTGAAATGAGTTACAGCATTGGCCAGATGTTACTTTTTTAATAAATGACAAGCTAATCAATTTTTGCTTCCCTGACCATAGTTCACATAATTAAATTCTGTAGTAAATAAGAGACAAGGCTTTGAGGATGTGTGCAGGGGGATATCAAACCTCATGAAACTAAAGCTGAGTCAGTTATTAACTAGGTTGATTGTACAGGTAAAACCCCTTGGGTTCCCTGGTGGTTTTGCACCTGGATGGGTAAGGGTTGAACCCAAGAGGGTAAAGACCTTATTCAGAAGTGTACATGCATTCTTACATTGATCTCTAATGAGGAAAGTTAATTGAAGCGATAATGCAGTGAATTTACATTCTGAAGACAAGCATAGGAAAGCTCTTGTTTTAAGTAAATATGGTTTTTTGAATCAAGATGCAATCACTTTGAAGTTACTTAACATGTATTTCAAAGCTTATTACCTCATTACCACTTAAATTGGATTAATTATAATAAGTGGGGAAGGTTGTATTTTTTTCTGGCTTTACCTCTAAATTCCTTGGTTTTCCTCCTCTTTACTATGGGTGTATTTCCTGTTAAATAAACTATTAATTTAGACTCCGAAGAAAAGTTATAAACAAGCTTTGTGAAATGGAGATGATATTAACGGAGGAGTACTTGAATACTTTTCAATAACAAACTTTGTAAGAAATGCTTTTGCAAGACTTTGCACACTTTACTTTATCAAAGGAGTGTGCTTAAAGAAATCTATCTCCTTTAGGAAAGAAAATATCTCCCTAAATCCCATAAAAATCCATGAAATGTAGTTTTACAATATTGTTTCACCATGGCTGTGTCATATCAATGATGCACGTTTATATGCAGTTACTGTAAATGACCCAGGGAGCTTCTCTGTCTTGACAGAAAAACTTGTTCATTGTTTTTCTTCAAATGCCTGATCACTTGTGCAGTTTCTTTTCCAAACGCTGGAGGGTGCCTAAGACTTAAATATTGCAAAGGCAGTGTTTACTAAATTTCATGAATGGTCAGTTTTTTGGGACTGGCATTCTACCACTTTTCAAGTGTATTATTCTGTTCAATAAAATTTGATTTTAAAGTAAGTATTAAGAACTTGGTATTTATTTTTTAACTATGTATTTCAAGAAAAAAATTCTTTTACTATTTCCAGTAATGTCACAGTCTTTAGTGCTTGAATCCATAAAATAATGAACTTGTTAATCAAAGTTTATTTCACTTTTTAATTTCTAATTGAGTCTCTTCTGTGGCGTGTAAAAAAAAGTTTTCTCTCAAATCAAAGTACTGAGTAAAATAAATCATAGAATACTTATTTTTTTAAAAAACATATTTTTTATAAACCTGATAATTCATGCTATTTGGGTCCACTTAGCCGTTTGAAAGATCACAGCCTATAATATGCAAAGCATGAATTTTTAAAAGAAATTAAATTATTGAAAGAACTTTGCATTTTCATTTTGTTGTATAGTCATTATTCTTAGTGTTCATCATTTGTATTAGAATGAAGATACTCTAAGCTTCATGTTCCAATTTAATTTTTTCCAGCACAATTTGTGTGCTCTAGGCTGAAGTACACCAGAATCAAGATACATGTTTGCAGTAGATGTGTATAGCAGAGATGACCTCGATATTGCTCTTCTTTGAAGAAAATTGTTGGTTTCCATTTGCCTTTTTATTATCTCAAAGCCATTTTTAAGGTTATCGTTATTTGGTGGAGAGACCAAATACCATTTTTTTAACCAGAAATATCTTAAAAATTTTATTTCAATCTCTGTTCATTGCAAATGAAATGTCATTTGAAACAGATGCATGGGATAAGAAGCTCATTTTAATTTACTCAGCATAAAAAGACTGCTGGAAATGAGACCTGCATTTACAGGTTCAGTCCTGGTTCCATACGCCAGAGAAAACGTGGTGGGAAAAGGAGGTAGCAGCTAGACCCTCCTGGAATTCTGGCAAACTCCTATTGATTTTATTGTGCCCAGATTTCACTAGGGAAGTTGATGGAATTATTTCAAAACAAGTACTCTTACCAATTTGTTTCTGGGAACACAAATGGGGGAGAGTGGGGTGATGGAGTGGCTGTTCTGTGTCAGTTCCATGTCAAATAATTTCCAGCCTTCAGCTGCCTTAGGATTTGGGCCCAGAGCTTGCAGTTCACCTTGAATAAGGAAACTTTGATTATATCCTGTATTTGTCCAGTCCTGTTTGTCCCTCTTTTAGAGGAAAAGCCTTAGCCCACCTTAAAATCAGGGCCTTTAGAAACACTGTTGTTTTATCCTGATGATCTGCAGGCAGAGGATCCCGTCCTGTGTCAGTATGTGCTAATTTTTCTACCAGTCGTGGGGATTTGCTGTTACCAATCTTTGTTACTAAAGAATTGCCTCTATCACTTAATACGGATCTAAATGTAAGGCAGGAAACCTGGATGGTTCTGTGTTTGTACCCCTTGCTATGGAGTGCTAGCTAAGATTTTGAGAAGTCTTACAAAGAAACAGACCTTTTTCCCCTGACAATTGTTAGACTGGTTACCAGGAAAATTGTGGCTAAATTCTTATTTATGTTTTAAAGCAGTGGAATGCATTGTGAAAAAAAAATACTGTTTTAAAAATAAGATGGTGGTGTTTTGCTTTGAATCTGAACTATTTAAGTATATAGTTACACTATTGATCTTTACAGTATATTGTTCTTTTGGAGTGAAGCTATAACCACTGTTCCTGTAGTATTGTAGCAGTGATCCAACACTTTTGACGCTACTACACTTTCAAAACTGCTCTTGCGTAAAAGAGGCATTGTTATATCTGGCACTGAGCTTTCAAGTATTCCATCTGTAGTTCTCCTTCACTGCAGTTAAATGCTTCTCCCTTCCATCCACTGAGATAAACCTTAATGCACAACTAAAAACAGAAGTCCTATCTTCTAAGTGCTAGTGAAGTATTTATACCAGTTAATACGTATTTACACAATTACTTATTTTGCTACTACTGTGCCTAAATGATCATGACCTGTGTCAAGGCTTGGATGGGAAGCACTGGTTTCACTATTGTTAAAGATAGAGCTGTGGAAAGGCGGCTGCATACTTAGATCTCATTTCATTTGTTTCTCCAGGGGGTTGTATTAGTAGTGTTTTCATTAGAAATGTTTTTACAGATGTCGGCTATCCAGATATGAAGTCTCTGTGGTGGAGAAGCAGTCAGGAGTTTGGCATTCAGAACAGAAAGGGGGAAAAAATCATCTTTGAGACACTAATTTATAGAAAAATAATTTACTGACTTTCTGATGTATAAATGTACAGTAACCCCATGGCAGCTTTAATGCAGAGTAATTGCATTCTTGCAAGTACAGTTATTTTCTATTCTTAACTTGAAGAAATGCTACAGCCTGTTGTTCCCCATCACTGAAGACTAAAATAGTCCCCATTAATATTGCTTCTGGAAAAGTGATGTCCCCTACTTTTTAGTCCAATACGCTTTTTTCCAAGCTAAATACTTGTAGTAGTTTAACAGGATTTTAAGCAGTTTATGTATTACTGCAAAAAGTTCTGTTCCAACAACATACATAGAGAGTAGATGTTATGGAAGTTTGTAGTGTTACTGAGTGTTTGAGCAAAGGGTTGCTGAGACATAACTGCATTGACAAAAAATATGATATCAAAATACAGAGTGCATTTAGTGGACAGATGGCATCTAGTAGAACAATCCACAGCTGTTTCAACAGTTATTGTACATTGTTCATAATTTTAAATGTACTATGAAAAAAACTGTGAAAATTTGAGTTAGGATTTACTCTGAATATCATAATTTTTTTTTTTTTTTTACAAATGCAAATGTAAATAGGACAGCAAAATTAAAATCCTGGATTTTGAGTTGAACAGGTAATCAAGCTAATATTTCTTTTGTAAAATTTGCAATAAGCCTTGCAACATTTTTGTATTTGCTTACTAGTTTAGCATAAATGAGGGTGGTTTTTGTTCTGGTTTTCACATCTGGGGGTACAGAAAATAATTTTATTGATCTCACATTGAGATTGTACAAGACACCAGACCATGAGTATATTTGCATGAAAAGGCTATTTTTGGCAACAAGATTAATACTGTAATACAATAGGTCATCCAGATCGAGACTGAAAAGCACACAGCGAAGGTGGAGTCCCATTCATGTCAGACATGACGTTGACATGATGCTTCTCATCTGAATAAGTAAGACAGTTTAATTAGTAGTTTGTTCTTAGAGCCAGTGCTGTGAATGTGGTTTCATGAATAGCAAAGCATGCTTGGTGTAAGCCACAGAGCCTACCTGCTGCTCCAGGAATCATTCAGGCAATGCATAAAATGTGTTTCACCTAGATAACATTTTTGTTGCTTCTATAGCAATGATATTTTTTTACTGCCTTTTTTCTGAATGTGGATGCAATGATGTTTCAAATACCTAACTTAGTGGTTTATCCTGACTCTTCTGACAATAATTCAATTATTTGACTGAATGAATGGGGCTAATAACCTGAAATAAAACCTGTAGAATGTCAAAAGCAAGAACACACTAGAACCCTAAGGAATTGGTGGCCATACCTCCATAAGAGGGCACTGCTATTTCTGGGAAAACTTGTACACCTCTGCAACATGATTATGTGTCTCTAAAGTGAGTTTTACCTGTCCCAACATCTTGCAGAACAGATGGGCAATTTTATTTTTTTTGTCTCCCTGGCTTATTTCGTATGGAAAGCAAATCATCAAAAGGGTCCTGAAGTTTTACCTGAGAGCAGAGATTTTTTATGCTACTGATCTCATTTCATTTACTTGTATCATCTTCAGTGCAGGTGGCTTGTAATAGCCTAGGTAGAAATAGGTAGGGTTAGCAGGAGGACCACTTAAAAGGCATTATCTCTCAAACATTGTATAAGGCAAAAGCAGTGCTTTACCTTTCTAATCAATAGCTTGTGTTGCAGTACTTTGTGCAACATAGCAAAATCTCTCCTGAATCACTCATGGTCCCACTGTTAGGCTGAGGGTTGGACACAAAGTCTGTAGTTTCTCTGCCCATCTTGGTTATAGGGGTGTTGAGTGATCTTGAACAGGGCTCTGGGCCTTCACCTCCTATCACCAAAATGAGAATAATGTGGGAAAAGCTTTTCTGTGTAGCTGGTTCTCAAACTGATTTAAACTCGGGACTATCAGTGCTGGTTGCAGTTGTCTTAATGCCCTAAAAAGAGGTAGATAGCCTCTACTGGGATACTTACTCAGCAAATAAATACAAACTACTTACTTTGCTCTTTTATAGTAGATAAATTGATATATTCATTCACTTTTCTGCCTATCTGTCAATTTATCTGAAAGCTTTAGGAAAAAACCAAAAAGTGCTTCAATCAATATGTATAACTAATTTCTAGGGAAATTAAGGGAGTCTAAGGCTGCAGCCTTCCGAAAAAGGCTAGGTTAATCTTCCTAAGAGATTAATTATATAAAAACAGTAAGGGCAGAAAAAAGGCAAAATATCTAAAGATTTGGGCTTGCCCCAAACAAGACATTTTTGTGGTATGGGGCAGTACTACTTACTCTTGTTTCTCTCTTGGCAAGATGCAGGTAATTCCTCATACTGATGCTTTGATGGATAGCTAGCAAATGCTTGGTTGCTACAGCTGTTTGGAAAAGAAAAGGTCAAGCATTTTTTACCATATTCCATCTATTGAGTAAATAAGTAATTACAAGGGTTTTAGTGAAAACTTTTATAGGAAAATTGTTTCATGACTTATTAGTATTGAAATACTAACAAAAGCAAATCCCTGTTATCCTAACAAATGTGACAGATACACTTGGAAATGAGTCTTGAAGGTGGGGGAAGGCCAACTTTTATCAAAGTAACTCTCAAATGCTGTGAAACCCACTGGCTTCTGCTGAGCAAAATGCCTGCAACCACATGCCAAGTGCTGCTGTGCCCATGAGATGGTCACAAATTCTCCATCTAGGTCTGGAATTCAGTACAAAAAATCAGGGACTTCTGGGCTGCAGAGAAGGGTGGAGGAGGTGGCTTTGCCCTCACATGGAAAAGACTATTGTTGCTGCTCCTCACAAAATTTAAACCTTTCCCTGGATAGCAAGAAATCTACTTTTTTTTTTGCTAGAGTGCACTTTTGCTCCCTCTCCTTTTTTTTTTTCCTCCTCCTTTTCCTATTATCACATGTACACATGATGATGAGAATAGCAGATTTCCCCAGCAAAAAAATAAATTGGAGTGCTTTATTTACAGTGAATAATATAAAATTTTAGTAATTAAGCATGCAGAGAAATTATGTGCTACTTTAAATACGTTGTATTGAAAGTAATCTTGATCAAATAATAGTTTTTTGAAAACCAGCATCTACTAAAAGTGTTTGCTTGCTTTTTTTTAAAGATAATTTTATGTGAACTCAAGCAATCTTTCAGAAAAGCCTGTGGGTTTTACGGAGTTTTCTTTTTTGCTCTTGTTTTTATCCTCATCAAATAAGTCATTCGAATCATCTGCACCATTATTCCTGGACACATCCCTCCACTATAAAAGTGAAGTATCTTAGCTAAAATAAATGCTTGTAGAGTAACAACATAGGGGGGGAAAAAGAAGTGAGAAAAGCCCTGCCCATGTGTTTATTTTGAATGCTGCTTATTTTACCACTCAAGTTTCAGATAAAAATGCGTTTCATGCTTAATAGAATGCATCTCTTACAGAGCATGGACAACGTACTAACTTGTGTACCGCGAAATAACAAGCTTGTATGAGTACAGGCAGGGCTGCTGTTTATACTGCCAGATTCAAACATTTAGTTAGATAATTTTTGGCAGTGAAAGCACCTAGTCTGTTACTTATACGCCAGTTAATCCTGAGTTAGAAAAAAATGAAAGTCCATTTAGGGCCTTTAAAATCTTAGCTTAACTTTTATACCATGGTAAGAGATGATTTAGAGTCATGTCACATTAAAGACTGTAATTCTTAAAATCTTTCCCCTGTTGCAGGCATTAAATACTAACACTGTTTTCACCTAAAAATGTTAGAATTAATACTGAACCAAACTACAAGGCGATTTTTAGTGGGCTTAGCTCAAAATTTGTTCTGTTTATGATCACAAAATAAGAGAAAGCAGGTATTTGGTGGTGTCAGTTTTTTTAACAGAAGAACAAGGGCTGCAATGAAGAACAGCAGTATGAAGTAAATAGACTACCCTCTGTGGTTTGAACATATCTATGTATTTAAATATGCTGATGAAAGAAGGAACATAGTAAACAGAATCCACATAGGGTTTGGTGGTTTGTTTTGGTTTTTTAAGTCAGAGAAACTTGCTTTATCTCACAGTGCTATCCTGATTTTTTCCTGTAGCATTTCAATGACTTGGCAATGGAATTACCTAGTATCATTTTAGTAAGAAACAAAATTCTCTTTGGGGACATGAGAGGCGACATGTAACCTGGTCTGGTTCACAGTATCTTCCACTTTTGATTCTCTTTTCCGTATGAAATAAAACCAACCAACAAAAAACAAAAACCAAACAAAAAAACAAAAAACAAAAAAACAAAAAAAACCAAAAAAAAACCCAAAAACCCAAAAAACAAACAAAAAAAACCAAAAAGCCAAAATTCCACCATCATTTGGGGGGTTCCTGATATAGATTTCTTAAATCTTGCATTTATTTATCTAACTCTTATAAATACATATTTTTAAAACATCACAGCCTTGACTCCCTTTTCTAACTCCATTTTTATTATCACAGTATCTATTTTAATGGCTATTAAGCTTCAGTGTCCGTACCTTATCTTTGTCAGTTAATGTATCTAATTCCACAATCCCAGAGGGAATAAACCTGAAGCTAAAGCCTGCAATATATTAAAGAATCAAGAACGCTTATGCAGAACAAACAGAGGATTTAGCTTGGATAAACAGCAGAGAGCTCAGTGTCTTTTATGTCCAGAGCTCAGGACTGGATGAAGAAAATGGCTATAAATCATCCCTGTGAAACAACATAACATAAATGTTGTATGTTTATTTAAAACTTTATACAATCATTTATCTGTGCTATAGCTCAGTTTCAAAAAGTGGCCTGCTGTAATGAGGCACTGAGACTAACAGTGATCAAGAGTAAAATGATATATAGTCTTCAACCAGAATTTGCTTATGGGAAGAATGGAAAGCACTTAAGCAGACACCAAGTATCTATAGCCAGTAGATCAAGCAGGAGGATAATGCAATAGTAACAAAAACTTTGATAAATTTTTTCCTGTTTCTCTTCAAAATACCACATTTCTTATAACATGACATTGTTTTGAGAGCTAAGCAGACAGCAATTTATGCCTTAATTTTCACACTTGAATAAAGATGATTTGTTGTGATTGTCCAAGGTATGACATGTTGCTCCACCAGACTTAAACTAAAAAAACAGGCTAAATCTTTGTCTAGGCTTGCATTCCAGGGAGAAGCACTCTTTAAAATAGGCTGCTGGGATTTTTCTCTCTTACAGCAAGCACTCCTGTAATTTCACAGCTAGTAATTGCTTTTTTTTTTTTTTTTGGAAATTGAAGAGCCACTGATGATACATTTACTGCCTAAAGGAGACAGGCAAAAAATATGATGCAGCTCTTACTGCAGAAGGAGTTTTTTCCCACAAACACTTTGCTCCCTGTGGTGTTCCAGAGGAGAGCCTGAAGTGTCCCAGATGTCAGTGTTTGGCCACAGGGATGCCCGAGCACCCATCAGGTGCCAGGACAAGGTTTAGCCATGACATCCCAACCACAAATGCACATAGCTAGGACTGATTCAGTGGGTACACTCTTGCACACAGCAATTCCCACCACAGTATTTTTTTCCTTGTGTTTCAGTGTTGTTCCAGCAGATCTTCCTCAGTGGAAATGTGTCCTGTGACATGAGATCCCACACAATGCCATGGCACTGGCAGCTTCTGTTGTGGCTGCAGGAACCATCCCTCTCCCCAGGTGCTGCATGCAAAGATTTTCAGCTCTGCCTGACAAATCTCCCTCTCTTTGAAAGTGCTTTTGGGCCCTAAACTCGATAATTTTTCATTACTTCCAGAGCTGATCTGGTGGCAATTTAAAGCTTGCTCTCTATTACCAAATTAAAGTTAATTTAAGCTGCTCTCTGTTACTGTAGCAGTATTATTTGATTTTGCAGGACCACTGACTTGTTAGTAGTTATAAAATTAACAAACAAACAAAAAAAGTAAATTGAATCACACCACCTGTACCTAGAATTTTTTTTTCATTTTTTTTGTGGGCCATGAAGATGAGGGTGTACAGAGCTGCATCTGACTGAAGCGCTCTCTCTTGACAAGAGCCTCGGAGGTGAAGCCTCTCTCTCTTTTCCCTCCACAGATGACAGCACCCTGTAAAACAGTGCTGTAAAGAGCACAGGCTCATAAATTCTTCTGTGCCTGTGCAGCTCCGGATGTTTTCAAGCAAATATATTTATTATGTCAATAACGATAAAAAAAAAGGTTACTTATTCAATAATTCATAATGGTTTCAGAGCTGCTGGAGGCTGATACAACTCACTTTATTTTAGATAACTTATAAATGTACATTATTGTATGACAGACTGAAATTACTTTCCGGTGAATATTTATTTGAGTTTTAGTTTTCTTACTAACCCAACAAGTACTAGAAAAGAAGATGGTGATGCTACTGTCTTTCTCCTGCTGCTCTCCCAGGTGCAAGGAAAAAAAAATCTCTGAAAAGTGTTTTGTGGAAGTAAGGCTTTGAAAGTTCCCCCACCAGAGAAAACTATTGTCTTTTTTTTTTTTTTTTTTTTTTTTTAGGTAGCTGAAACCATTTTGTACTTCTAGCATCTGGTTGTAAACAAACAGCTCTACAAGAAACAGGGGGGGGCTGTGTCCCTGCTTTCCCCGTGGGAACTGATGCCCAAAGCCCACGCTGGGCTGTTGCGCATTGCATCCCAGGTGGCCAGGACAGCCCTGCAAAGCTGGAGCAGTCTTTGTGACTGAGGCACCTGTGGGAGGGATGGGATGGCAAGGGGCAGCTGGGAGACAAGATGATGTGGCAGGTGTTGTGGGGTACAGGACACTGCTACCACCAGACCCTTCCAAACTTCATCCACATGATCCTGCTCTGCCCTTGCATGAACATGGCACATACTGAAACAGTACTTTACTTTAAAACAGTTTAACATGCCTCTGGGGTTTCCCCATTCAGAGTACGGAAAAGCTGAAATATCTTCTGGGTAGCAGAATCAGAGAAGGGGTAGGAGACAGGAGGGTTCCCTCCATGCAAAAATTCAACCCATGTCCGTAAGGCAGGCTGTGTGCCTTCTCTTTTTCCCTAGGTGAAATATCAAATTCAAGATAATCTGTTAAGCACCAACAACTGCAACATTTTAAGTGAGTGCTGTTGTGTAGGTGCTTGAACCGTCTGAAGAAAGCATTTATTGTACATGCAGGAAAACCTACCAGGAGCATGTCTAGGATTGCTTTTCTACCTTGTGGTTCAAAGTTAAACTTCACAAGCTAATAGGTTTTGAATTTACTAACAATGTATATATATTGAACAGGACACAAATAGTCTATAGTTCTTTAACATGAAATTGTTTTATTAGTTTAATTTTACACATGCAAAAAATATGTAGCTGTGGGAATCCAAAAATACAGGCAGAGTTAAAAAATACCCCCTTGCTCCAACATCAATAGAAGGCAGCAACAAGTATTTAAAAACTTGAACTCTGTGCAAATATGCAAGAAATCCACATGGAGCCTCATTGGAGTCAGTTTCTGGGCAGAGAAGGGTGACGGAGGACCATGCCTGAGGCTGAGCACCCCTGGGCACAGCCAGGGCTGTCCCTGGGTGGCAAAGCTGCCAGGCCAGCCCCGATGCCCTTCCCCTTCCGAGGGCACCCTTCCTCTCACATCATATCCCTCTGCATCCACACCACCGTGCCAAGGGCTCTCCTCTCCAGCCTGCCACGCTGCTCGCCCTGGAACCCTGGCTCCCAGCGCCAGCGTGGACAGAGAGAACCCTCTCTCTTTAATCACTTAAGAAGTTACTTATGATATGCAACTAAATATTTAGTTGTGCGGAGGACAGCTTGTCACAGACAGCTTTGTTGCTAATGTATACAAATGCTGGTATGGCACTGGCTTCCTCCCTGTGTGTGCGGAACTACACACACTGACCACAGCCTAAATAAGCTGATTTATTTGTTTCAGTTATTTGATAAGTGCATCATACCTCAAACCCTACAAAACCACTCTAAGAGGATTATAAGTTTTATGATGTGAAAAGATTACCCTGAGTGTGCTGAGCAAAGTTTATATTCAGGGACTGCGCAGGAGGTGAGGCATTCAGAGTCTAGTGAAAGAGGGCTTGATAGATCAAAAAGGGATTTTCTCTGTTGCTGTACCTCATGTTGGATTTTTTTCGTCCACTTTTCTTTCTTTAGAAGAATGGCCCCAGTGAGCCACCAAATTGCTAACCTTGTGACTCTCCTCTGCCTCATACTCAGCAATAGCATCTTCAGGATCTGCACTTTTTTAAAAAACAAGGAACCGTCATCATCATCATCATGGC
>VWZG01000540.1:0-12190 GCA_013396735.1 Grallaria varia
CCGTGTTGTTTTGAGGCTGTTTGGCTGCAGAGCGATGCCTTTTGGAAAAGGGAATGCGAATTATAAATAAAATATAAACTTATGTAAATATATAATATATACAGAATGGTTTGGGTTGGAAGAGACCTTAGGGATCATCTCGTCCCAGCCCCCTGCAGTGACACCTTCCTATACAATACACTAATATACGATATGTGAAATATACTATATAGTATATAACATATACTAAATATAATATACTATATAAAATAAATAGATGTAAATATATGCAAATCTATGATACAGCAATGTATTATCAATTTAAGTGATTTCCAGCAAATCCTTGGTGCTTTGGAATCGCTCCATCTTTAGCTCTTGATTTCCTCGATGAATCGCCCTGGTTTTAATGAGATTTGGATGTGTGCTTTGATGTTTTTATGGGGTTTAATTGTGCTGCCCGGGAGGGGGCTGTGCGTGCCAGGGGAGGGGAGCTGGCAGTGCCAGGCTGAGGTTGTGCTGTGGGGCAGCTCCACCAGGTCCTGGGTGCCCATCAGGTATCACCTGTAGCATCTCCTTCTGTTATTGCTGCTCTAGAGCACCTGCTCTGGGGCAACTCAAAAATGGCATAAATCCTAAAAGGGCAACTTTCCTCTGGACTTAATGCCTCTTGCCTCAGCTCAACTGAGCCTGGCAGGCCCTGGGAACTGCTCCTGCTTCCACCCGAGGGGACTCATTGGGGAAAAACTTGGACTCTGTAGAGTGTAGCTGTAGAAGTGTGTTAAAAAGGACATTATTGCTTTGGTAGTTCTTTTATGCATATGCTTTGAGTGCGGTGGAGCTACAGCCCTTCCCAGAGCACCTGAGCAAAGGCANTGGGATAGGAAACCATCCCAGAAACCCTCCCAGAAACAGGTGTTGGGCTCTGGTACAGGACCGGGCTGGACCTTCTTTCCCACTGGGCTTAGTCTAAAAATTGCCAAGAACTAATTTTTTTGCTTTAAAATAAATCTTTCCTTTTATTTTTTCTCCCCCCCCCTCCCCCCGACTCAAAAAAAAAAAAGCCAAACAAGGCTAAAAAAAGCCAAAAGCTGTCTGCTGTAGCTCACTGTCACCGTTAGGAACCTGTTGCATCAAACTGGTGCTTATCTGGCTGAACACAAAGGGAAAAACCATAATGGAAGTTTTTCCCCTGGATAACAAACCGACAGCACCTGCTTGTAGCAAGGCTGGTCGAACCTGCAGCGTGAGGTCGTATCTCAGAGGTTTTCAGTGCTGACTGCACAGCGGGCAGTGGAGGGGAACGGTGGGGAGCTCGGGGCTCCTCTCCTGTGGTGTCGGAGTCCAACGTGCCCGATGGTTCAACCTCTGATTTAGGGCGGGTGTAACATGGGGCTGTTCCCTCCCGGCGTGCAGGATCCTTGGGATGCTGCCCCCAGACTGCCCTGCTAACATTTCATGGGGCAGCTTGTGGCAAAGCGAAAATTTCCTGCTTGCTCAGATCCTGCTGACCACTGACAGGGTTTTCCAGGACTATGTGGTGACATCAAACGGCACAAGGTCACTTTTGCCCTTGGGGTAAGGACCTTCCTGCAGCAGTGACACGAGAGGCAGTGCGGATGGGGACACCAGCTCCAGGAAAAACACCCCACCCTGTTGTGCAGGGTCCCCCTCCTCCAAGTGGGATCTGGAGGAGCATGTGGAGACTCTGGGTCCCCACTGAGCTCTGGACTGGCTTAGGAAAGCCTTTCCAGGTGCTGTCTTGGTCTGCCATCAATAGGAAGAAAAAGGTTTTGGGGGCATTTTTCCGGCTGCTCTCTGCCTTCTCCTTCCTCCACTGCCCTGATCTGCTGCAGAAGAGGCTCTGGCTGTGACTCAGCCTCTGTTTTTTTGGTGCTGGCAGCAGCCTCAGGGTGCAGCTGTGCCCCTGTGCCCCCTGGGGAACCCCATCGAGGCTGCTGGCAGAGCAATGGGATCAGCCAGAGCTGTAACACACTTGTTGTGGGACCAAATGCATTAATGCAGCCCTGCCGAACTGTGCCAGGCAGGCTGTTGCCAGCTCTGGTCCCTCCCGTGATAGAGATGGATAAAGGACAGCCCAGGGATGATGCACTCATCATTTTTGGGGTGATGAGCAGAGGCCCCTGCCCTGCCCAGCTGCTGGACCCCCTTCTCTTCTGTTCTGTGTTTCTGTGCCAGGTTTAGGATTTTGGTACATCCAACACAGTGAGCCTGTGAAACACTTGTCTAATTTGGGTAAAATGAGTTGAAAATCCCATTTCTCAAGTGGGTTGGAGGAAGGCACCTGATTTGTACCCCTGCCGCCTGCTGGGATGACTGCGTGGGGTATTCTTAGCTCTGGCGGGGAAGGGCCACTCCTGCAGCCTGTCAGCAGCATCCCTCCTGCCGCCAAGTATTTATGGAAAGTTTCAGGGAGCCTGTTGCCATTTCCAAGGGGAGTTGCTGTTGTTCTTGCAGACTGTGACTTTTAAGAGCTGCCAGTCCTGCGACGCTGCAGCTCCCGCCCCGGCGAGCTGCTGGCGCATCCCGGGGCTTTGCTGCCCATCCTCTTGCCTATTCTTAGCTCCTGGGGTTATTTGCAGCGAGGGTGACTCACAAAACTAATTATCGTGTTGAGGTTTCTGAAGGGGGAAAAATAACTTGATGCATTGTGGTTTCCTTACTCCTACTTTAACTTGTAATATTTAATACCTTCTGGCTCATTGTAAAAGGCTCTTGGGCTTTGTGGAAGGATTCTGATAAACATTTATTAGCAACTCATCTGTGCCCACGTGAGTGTTGCATGGGGGCAGTCCCCTCGTGCTGGCGGTGACTGGGATTGAGTTGACATGTCCAGTAAGGGGGTGTGTGGAAGCCTGGGAAGGATGGCAACTGTCCTGTGGTGGTGGCCCTGGCTCTGGCAGGGCTCATGGGGTCTGGCTGTGGCTTCTGGGGCAGTTCAGCCTCAGGATGTGGTGCACGGGCAGTCCCATTGTGTCCCAAGGGGAGGACACCTGGGACACACCTTCCCCAGGCAGAGGAGCCACCACCTGGTCCAGAGTGCTTCTGTGAGCACCACCCGTGCCTGGTGACAAGGCACAGCGGTGACTTCAGTTCCCTGGCAGGGACACATTCGGGCCCCTCCTGCGCTGTAGTTCCTGGGAGGCTGCTGTCCCCTGCTGTAAATGGGGCAAATGTTTGCCACAGGGAAAGCAGAGCCTTTCCAAATACCTGGAGAAACTTCAGAGCTTGATCTGCTGATGGCTGTGGGCTGTCCCAGCCAGAGAAGGGCTTGGTGGAATGTGCAGAGACTGAGATGGCATGTGGCCATCCCGCTCCCCGGGTGGCAGCCAGCCAAGAAGTCTTTTGCCTTGTGAAGGGCTGAGGAGGTCACCCCAGGCACTCCATGAGGAGTTGATGAGCTGATGTTCTTGGTGGCTTGCAGAGAGGGTCTGGAGCAGCTCAAGGATGAGGCACTGATCATGTTGGCCAGGAGCTGCTCCTTCTAGGCTGGCTGGGAGATCACAGACTCACAAAATGGTCTGGGTTGGAAATGACCTTAAGGATCATCCTGTTCCAACACACCCTTCCACCAGCCCAGGTTGCTCCCAGCCCCATCCTGGCCTCAAACTCTTCCAGGGATGGGGCAGTCACAGTCCCTCTGGGCACCACCCTCGCAGGGAAGAATTGCTTCCCTGTGTCCCATCTATCCCTGCCCTCTGTCAATGTGAAGCCATTCTCCCTTGTCTTGTCACTCAAGGCCCTTGTCCAAAGTCCCTCTTCAGCTCTTTTGGAGCCCCTTCAGGCACTGGAAGGGGCTCTCAGGTCTCTCCAGAGCCTTTTCTTCTCCAGGTAAACCCCCCCAGCTGTCCCAGCCTGGCTCCAGAGCAGAGGGGCTCCAGCCCTGGGACCATCTCCGTGGCCTCCTCTGGACTCTCTCCAGCAGCTCCACATCCTGCTTGGTTTGGGGTCTCCACAGCTGGAGGCAGCTCTGCAGGTGGGGTCTCACCTGAGCAGAGCAGGGAGGGAGAATCCCTCCCTCACCTGCTGCCCGCACTGTGGGACGAGCCCAGGACATGGCTGCTTTCTGGGTGCCAGCACACATGGCCGAGNCCTGGATGCCCCATCCCTTCCCCCTGGATGCCCCATCCCTTCCCTCTGGGTGCCCCATCCCTTCCCTCTGGATGCCCCATCCCTTCCCTCTGATGAATCAACTACACTGCACAGTTTGGTGTCATCCCCAAACCTGTGAGAGTTTCAGAGATCAGAGCCTCATGCTGCTTCTTTAACCCAAGTTTTTCAGCAGACAGGACAAAGTGAGAGGGAGGATTAATGCTCACTTTGCCCTTGCCTGCCAGGATCTCACTCCTGCCTCCACCCTGCAGGTTTGACCTTGAAGGCTTTGCTGAGAGCCCTCCACAGCTCCCTGGGCACCCCCACGGGCTGACCCTGCCACTGTAGCCCACCCCTGCCCCACGGTACCCTGTGGACCCCCTTGTGCCAGGGAGGGGTTCAAGGCCACCCCACACCCCTTGGCTCAGATAGGGTGGCTTACCTGAATACTTTGGGGAACGATCCTTTAAAATGATCCACCTCAAGTTTGCTCTTGGGGGAGTTTTTAACTCTCCTGCTTCCCCCAGAGCTGTGGCAGCTGCCCGTGAGCCCCGTGCTCTGCCCACCAGCCCCCTGGCCTTTGCCCCAACCCTCTGCAGTGCTGTGTGATTGCTCTGGGGCAGGACAGCCCCTGCTAACCATGGTGTGGGCTCTGAGCTATGGGCGTGTGGTGCCAGGGTCTTTAATTATCGAGAGAAGGAAAATGAAGTTAAATTTGGAAGAGGGGACAATTGAAAATAATAGTGTTTGCTGTGTCTTTAGAAAAGGGGAGTTCCCTCTTGGTTGGGGTGGGCTCCTGGGGAGTCCAGACACCTTAGCTCCTGCCTGGCCCATTGCCTGCACCCTGTGATTTTTTTGGGGACCGGTCTCCAAGCAGCTAATGCTCTAAGGTGTTCCTGAGTGGGTAGAGGGGGAATGGCTTTTCTACTGTCCAGGTAAAGCTGTTGTTATGTTTTAATAGAAGAAAACAAAAAGGTTTTGACCTTGTCCTTGGCCATTTGGCTTTGAGCTCCCGGGAGGATGAGCTCCTTGCTGGGGTCCCCCAAAGCCAAGCCCACAGAGCGAGGGGAGCACCCTGGTGGTGCCAGGCCTGGCAGCACCACTTGTGAAGCTGCCTTTGCTGAGGCAACAGGGACAGTCCATACCTGGCTCAGCTCCTGGCCTGTGGTGGCTCCTTGGGTGCTTTTCTGGGTGACCATCCCCTGGAAGCCAGACTGGGGCCACTGCCCTCCCCTGTCCCCATGTGCCACCTCTTGTCCCCAGCTCTGCTGTTGGGTGACATCCACGTCTAGGCAGGGGAAGAAACTGAAAATTACACGAGGCAGGTGAAGAGCATTGACAGTGTCCTCCCAGCATGGTGGGCGTGGGGTACAGCACAGGGGACCCTGCTGTCCCCAGCCCCAGTGTGTCACCCTGAGGACCTGCCTGGTGGGGCTGGGTCAGCTTTGGCTCAGCAGCTCTGGCAGCCTGGGAATGCCCCAGCTCAATAAGCATCTGAACCACCTCCTGGAGGGGAGGGCCTAGAGGAGCCCAAACCCTTTGTTGAGGAGGAGGAGGAGGAGGATGGCTGGCTTGTAATTGATCTTGCAGGTGAGGAAAGCAGCAGGAGTGGCTTCCCACTGCCTCTGCTTAACCTTGTCTTTCCAGAGCTGAGCAAACCCCTTGGGATGTCAGCACATGAGCTTACACTACATGGGCTCAGCTCTGCCTGTTCCCTCCTGCCTGGGGACCTGGAGAGACCCTGAGACATCACCAGCAGGTACCTGGGAGCTGTGAGGTTTCTGCCACAATTCAATATTTAATAAACTTCTTAAATAAATAACATTAATATAATATTAACAGCTGTTTCCTGAATATGCAAGTGCTCAGGCAGATGCCAGGTTTCCAGGCAGAGCTGAGATGTGATGGAGCTGTGGCTGTGCCACAACCCTCAGGGCTGGCCGTGCCCTTTGCCAGCCTGGCCCGGTGGAGGATGGATGCACACGGACATCCCGTGGGATTCACGGGGCAATCCCATCGCTGCCAGCGTGGGGCACCCGGGAGAGCCCGAAGGGCTGGGCTCCATTCAATGCCCAGCTGGGCATCATCCCCTCTTCCTGTTGTTTCCCTAATTTATATTTATTATGCTTTAATGATCTGATGTAAGGGTGGTGTCTGGATGATTTAATTGGAGGAAAACAGAATGGCTGAGGCCTTGCTACGCCTGTGGTGCTGATGGAGGGATGGGGGGTCAGAGCTCTGGTTGCAGTCAGAGACACAGCTCTGTCGTGTCTCAGTGCCCAAACCCTCCCTGCTCAGTGACCCCGGGGGAAGGCAGGGACCCTCTGAGGAGGGTCACCTCCCTGACCTCTGGTTCATCCTGGTGAGAGGCTCCACCAGCCTCAGCCAAGCCATGCCAGAGGGCTGGACCCCTGAGCACTGGGATCTGCAGCAGCTGTAGCCCATGCTCTGCCTCTGGGGCCACTGAAGTCACCTGGTGGTGTCACACTGCAGCCCCGGCCATGCCAGGCAGGGCCAGCTGGGTGTGCCAGGGCTGCTCCTGGCCAGGAGTGGCAGAGATCAGAGCCCCTGACCCCAGGGGACCCAACCCACTGCTAAGACTCCCTTGACTTCTCATTTTCTGCCTTGTGGAGCAGATGTTGTACCTCCCAAGGTCCCCGAGAGACAGCAAAAGGCACATCTGGCTGAGAGGGATGGCTGATGCCTGAGGCCCTGCAGAGCGTCCAGGCCACCCACTTTCCCAGGATGCTGGGGCTGGAGAAACCACTGCACGGGGAGGCAGGTCAGGGCTAGAACTTGGGCTGCTGCAGGACTGGGGTATACATGGACAGACACATCTTGCCTCCCTGCACCCTTCCTATTCCACACTGCCTAGAGCAGGTGGGGCTTCACCAGGGTGGAGGAGCACTCCATGGCCACGTGGTCAACAGAGCCATGAACTGGGAGTTTGCCATGAACTGAGTGAGGCTTTACCCTCTAAATGCTCCCATGTCAGTGTACCAAGCATGACAGCACCCCGCTCTCTCCCATCATGGAGCTCCTGATGGCATTGTAATGTACTTTAATGTCACTGAACCAAAAGGCATTTTATCCACACGAATAACACTGCAGCTTGTGGCTGCTGTGCCTGTGCCTTGCCAGAAGCTTGGCAGTCATTAAAGAAATTAGTGAGTGCTGACCTCCCCTCGCACTGGGGGGGATGTGCCTCCCTGGGAGTAAAACAGTGATGAGCAGAGACTCACCAAGGGCTGGGATGACAGGCTGGGATGAGCCAACAGTGTGTGCTGACAGCCCAGAGAGCCAAGGGGCTCATCCCACAGCGTGGGCAGCAGGTGAGAGGGGAATGTGTCCCTCTGCCCCACTCAGGTGAGACCCCACCTGCAGAGCTGCCTCCAGCCCTGGGCCACGAGGAGGACACGGAGCTGTTGGAGCAGATCCAGAGGAGGCCCTGGGGATGCTCCAAGGGCTGGAGCCCCTCAGCTCTGGAGCCAGGCTGGGAGAGCTGGGGAGGCTCACCTGGAGAAGAGGATCCAGGGACACCTGAGAGCCCCTTCCAGTACCTAAAGGCGTGCCAGGAGAGCTGGAGAGGGACTTTGGAAAATGGAGAGTGGCTTCCAACTGATAAGAGGCAGGGTTAGATGAGATATTGGCAAGCAATTCTTCCCTGTGAGGGTGGGGAGGCCCTGGCACAGGGTGCCCAGAGAAGCTGTGGCTGCCCCATCCTTGGAAGTGTCCAAGGCCAGGTTGGACGGGTCTTGGAGCACCCTGGGCTGGTGGAAGGTGTTCCTGCCCATGGTAGGGGGTGTTGGAGCAGAATGGTCTTTAAGGTGCCTTCCAACCCAAACCATCCTGTGGTTCTGTGATATGGCTGTCCTTGCCCTGCCCGCTGTGAGGGGCTCGGCGTGTTCCCCTGGCTTTGGGACAGTGTCTGGCTCTGTCACTGCCAGCTCTGTTGGATGGGTCCCCTGAGGGACCCTGCCCGAGAGGAAGGGGACACAGTATGGAGCTCCGTGCAGGGGGAGGTTCCAGGACACAGGCATCCAGCCCTTCACCTTCAGACACAGTGCCTGATGCCCTTGGAGGTGCCACCATCTGGGACAGCCCGTGGCACAAATCAGTGCCAGAGCCACCTTTTTGCTGACCCCTCGGGCCAGTCCCAGCCCCCGGGATGCAGGAGGGCCAGCCAGTCCTAATGCATTATTCTTTTTTCTCTCCTTTTACAGGCCTTTGCACTGAAGCCAAGTGAAGAACCTCACAATTGCACTACACACCACTCTGACTCCTCTGGCAGCAAAGCAACTCCACCACCAAGACCTCAGGGGCTGTTTTTCCCCTCTCTGCACGTCACTCCCATCTCTGTGCCTGGAAGCTGGTGCCCAGCAGTAGCTCTAACTCACTGTCCATCCTGCTGCACCACTCCCCACCATGTTTCAGCGTCTCACCAGCCTCTTCTTCAGCGACAGCAACACACCAGAGGGCCTAGAGGAGCCCAAACCCTTTGTTGAGGAGGAGGAGGAGGAGGATGGCTGGCTTGTAATTGATCTTGCAGGTGAGGAAAGCAGCAGGAGTGGCTTCCCACTGCCTCTGCTTAACCTTGTCCTTCCAGAGCTGAGCAAACCCCTTGAGATGTCAGCACATGAGCTTACACTACATGGGCTCAGCTCTGCCCTTGATCCTTTCTTCCCTGCTGCCCTTGCCCTGCCCCTGGCCCTGTGGTCACTGCAGCAGCCCCTGACCTGCTCCTCCTTTTTCCCTTTCCTCTCCCAGTGATGGTTCCTGACTTTCCACCAGTGTGGGAGCAGTGTCAGCATCCCTGGCTGGGGCTTCTGCTCCCCAGGATTCTCCAGGTGTTTCCTGCATGGGACTCTGGCATGGCACCAGCCAGGGAGATTACCCAGAGTTTTGATGTCACCCTACCCATCAGGGCTCAGTGGGGTGGGGAACCCAGCCCTTGCAGGCTCTGCCCACTGGCTGTGGCACTGCCGTGGCCTCAGCTGAGCTGTGCCCTGGGCAGCACTTTTCCAGGAGAAGCCAGGCTCGGCTGCTCCCTGCCCTGCCCCTGCTGAAAACAAACCAGGAGCTGGTGGGGTGCCAGAGTTGTCTCCATGAGAGGGGAAGTGTCAGAGCTGTCCCAGCTGGGGATGTGCCACCAGTGATCTGGCCAGGTTGGGGTCATTGGAGGGGAGAATATCTCAGTTCTAAAGGGTTTATCTTCCCAAATCATTCCCAGTGCCTGTGCCAAGCACAAGGGATGTTTGGCACCAGGTCCCTGTACCTAGAGAGCCCACAGGGCTCCCCGTTCCCAGGGATGGTGACAACCATCCAGAGCCCTGTTTGACACCAACCAAGGTGGATTGAATTCCTCCTGTGCGGAGCTTCTCCAGCTCCATTCAAACCTTGGAGCTTCTGTTGTAGCATTGATGACTCAGCCAATTGCAATGTTAGTTTTATGACCTTTTCCTTGCAAATCCAGCAGCAACCACAGACTGCCTGTGCAGGAGGTCCTGGTGGCTGTGCTCTGTTGGCAGCCTCCAACTAGTTGTGGTGCCCCAGCCTAGGGGACTGCAGGTGTCTCCTGCAGGTTTAGGAGGAGGGTTTTGTCCTCCCTCCCTCTTGCAGGCAGCATTTCTCTGGCAAATGTTCCCTGCCTGTCCCCACCGTCCCCACTTGTTTTTGTGATGTGAGTCATTCATTAGAGTTCTTCCCCATATGCAGTGAGCTGGAGAGGGGACCAGAGCGGGGACAGGCCTGGGATGGGGGACAGGGATCCCTGTGCCTCGTGGGAGGGAGCACTATGGAGAGCTGCTGGAGGTGATGGGTGGTCTGGGCATGGGCAGCTGTGGAGGATTCCCAGTCCCCTGTGCTCTCAGGTGACTGTCCGGAGCAGGTCCCAGCAGTGACATGGGCAGGGGCTGGTGGCAAGGAGGGCCCTGGAGCAGCGGGTGTGCAGCTGCCATGTGGCTGGGCCAGCTGGCAGCAGCTGCAGAGTGCCCACAGCAGGCCTGCAGGAGCCAGGAGTCTCCCCAGCCAGGGAAAAACTGGGCTGTGCCCTGATCCCTGGGTCCGAGACTGCACTTGGGTCAGAGGGGACCAAGGGTTGACTCTGGTACAAAACACTTCTATTTTTTCCCCAGTGATGTGGCTGGGCTCTTGATGCAGCTCTGCCTTCCAGCAGTGTGTCTGCTTGGGATGATCCCACTGCTAATTCCCATTGCTGTCTGCTCCCACAGCAATCCCTGAGCAGTGGGGGACCAGATTCTTTCAGTCCTATTTCTGAAACTGGAGCTATGCCAAGCACTTCCAAAACTAAATGTGGAGGCTCCAAGTGGCAGCTCCCAGCCTGGCTCCCTCCCAGCAGCAAAGTGGCAGCCCAGGCAGCCTCCAGATTTGATCCCTCTCAGCCTGGTCATTACCCCCTGTGTTGCAAAATGCACCCAAATTACCCAGATGTTCCAGGAGCATTTCTCATGCTCCTCTCACCCCGTTGCCCAGCCTGGCTATGCTCAGCACCCAGGGAAGGGGGCAGAGAGCATTTCGCAGGATATGGCTGCATCATCCAGGGATTTGAGGATCCCAAAATATTGCCTGTGACATTAAAACCCACGGTAGCCCTGGACAGGCTGCACTGGGCCCCCTGCTCCCTGTGCCCACAGACCCCTGTTGTGGGAGTACTGCTGGACTGGGGATGCTCCAGCTGGGCTGTCTCCAGGCAGACAAACAATCTCCAGCCCATCATGTCAACAACTATTAATAGCCTGATATCCACTGACCTGGAGAAAGACATTCTCATGTTTGTGGGGCCAGTTGTGACCTGTCCTGAGCCCTTGGCTGGGCATCAGCTGAGGCAGGAGCTGGGGGTGCAGTGAGCTGGGAACGCCACGCTCGTGCTCAGGCACTGCATTTCTCCAAGCAAAGCACATTCACCTGTGGTTCCTCCTGCTCCCTCACACGTGTCCAGAGAGATATTGCACTGGGTCCCCCCTCACTGACACCAGTTCCCTTGAATCCCCCTGGTGAGTCTGGGAATGGCTCTGGGCATCCCAGTGTGCCCAGTATTAGGTGCAGGCTCCCTTCCCGTCACACCACCAGTAATTCCAAGCACAGGCAGCCCAGAGAAACACCAGCCCAAGTGCTTTTGCCAGGTAGAGATTAGGAAAGGAAAGCCTGGGTCACTGGGGCGGTGCGGGAGGTCAGCCACCCAAAATTCGACCTCCAATGGACTGAGGTTGAAGGCACAGCAAAAGCTTTTGCTGAAGAATGTATTCCTGTGATTTCTTCCAGAGAAAAGGTGTGGGCTGTTTTTCCCCTCTGTGTGTGTTTGCTTTCCACGTGTGCCAAGTGCTGGGTGGTGCCCGTGAGTGCAGGCATGCCGGCGTTCATCTGGGGCGGCGCGGCACGGCACGGCACGGCACGGCATGGCACGGCACGGCACGGCTCGGGGTGCCATCAGAGCAGGCAGGAGCAGCAGCTCTCACTCGCTGAACTTCCTTCCTTTGGAGAAGGAAAAGCCCCCATTGCCGCCGTGTACCCTGCTGGTTCCCCCACTCTGGTTCCACTTGCCTAACCAGCCCCGTTTCCACACTGCTGGCTCGGCAGGGCCGTGGGGGCCCGGGCTGTGCCGGGCACTGGCAGTGGTGGTGGCCGTGGTGGTGGCTGTGGATGCGGTGGTGACCATGACCGTGGCCGTGGCTGTGGTGGTGGCCATGGCGGTGACTGTGACCATGGCGGTGGTGGCATAGACCATGGCCGTAGTGGTGGCAGTAGCGGTGGTGGTGGTGATGGCAGTGGCCGTGGCGGTGGCTGTGACTGTGGTGGTGGCCATGGCAGTGGCCACGGGTGGTGGTGGTGGTGGTAGTGGTGGTGGCTGTGGCAGTGGCCATGGGTGGTGGTGGCGGTGGCGGCCGTGGCTGTGATGGTGGCCGTGGCTCTGGCCACGGGTGGCGGTGGTGGTGGTAGTGGTGGTGGCTGTGGCAGTGGCCATGGGTGGTGGTGGCGGTGGCGGCCGTGGCTGTGATGGTGGCCGTGGCTCTGGCCACGGGTGGCGGTGGTGGTGGTAGTGGTGGTGGCCATGGCTGTGGCCATGGGTGGCGGTGGCGGTGGT
>VWZG01000540.1:12207-71310 GCA_013396735.1 Grallaria varia
GCCCCGCCCGGCGCCCCCCGGCCCGGCCCCGTCCCCGGCCGCTGCCCCGGCTCCGGCCGCCCCCTGCTTGATGGACGAGAGTTGGTTTGTCACCCCTCCCCCCTGTTTTACTGCAGAGGAGCCGGGCGCCGACGGCGTGGGGAGCAGCCCCATGGAGGACCTGCTCATCGAGCACCCCAGCATGTCCGTGTACGTCGGCAGCGCCCTCGAGGCGGACGGGCGGCGCCCCCAGGACGATGCTGCGGGGTGAGTGCGCTGCGAGCGGCCGCGCCGGGCCGGCCGTCCCGGAGCCCCGCGCTCTCCGGGGGTGGAGCGGGGCGGGGGGGACAGCGGTGTCCCCGTGCCCCACCGCAAGGGGGCGCCCCGCACATCTGGCAGGGTGCCCCAGCTGGCGCTGTGCAAGGCTGGTGGCCCCCGTGTCCCGAAAGCCTCTGCTGAGGAGGTCTCAGCAGCATGTCCGGCTCCCTCATGAAGAGGATGCTGAAGGCCGCCCAACCCGATACCCCTCCTGGCCCCATAGTGGCCCAGCACAGGGGTATCCCACAGCTGGGGGCGGGGGGGGGGACACCCGCAGTTTCCTGCCCCAAACTTCAGCTTAGCACAGGGGGAAATGAAACAGAAATGGCCCAACTGGCCGTGGTGCCCGCTGCCCTGCCAGGCCTGCGGGCTGGAGCCCTCCCCAGGCACTGCTGGGGCTGCAGCCCAGAGCTGGATCCTGCCCCCGGGGCTGCCCTGCACTGCCCCAGGGCACCATGTGCACTGCCAGCCCTGGGCTCCCCGCTGCCCCCCGGCTCCCTCTGTGCCCTGGGCTCCTTCTGTGCCCTGGGCTCCCCATTGCCCCCTGGGCTCCCTCTGTGCCCTGGGCTCCCCATTGCCCCCCAGCTGCCCCTGTGCCCTGGGCTCCCCATTGCCCCCCGGTGCCCTCTGTGCCCCGGGCTCCCCATTGTCCCCCAGCTCCCTCTGTGCCCTGGGCTCCCCCTGTGCCCTGGGCTCCCTCTGTGCCCTGGGCTCCCCCTGTGCCCTGGGCTCCCTCTGTGCCCTGGGCTCCCCATTGCCCCCCGGCACCCTCTGTGCCATGGGCTCCCTCTGTACCCTGGGCTCCCCGCTCTCCCTGAGCTCCCCCTGTGCCCTGGGCTCCCTCTGTGCCCTGGGCTCCCCATTGTCCCCCAGCTCCCTCTGTGCCCTGGGCTCCCCATTGCCCCCCGGGGCCCTCTGTGCCCCGGGCTCCCCATTGTCCCCCAGCTCCCTCTGTGCCCTGGGCTCCCCATTGCCCCCCGGCACCCTCTGTGCCATGGGCTCCCTCTGTACCCTGGGCTCCCCACTGCCCCTGTGCCCAGCCCTTCCCCAGGAACCCCTCAGTACAGCAGGGGAGGAGCAGGAATTTGGGGTGAACTTTCTCCTGGGCTATGAGACACCGTTCCTGTCAGGGGACACCGTTCTTGGCTAGGAAACACCATTCCTGGTTAGGGGACATTGCTCCTGGCTGGGCAACACTGCTCCTGGTTGGATGACACTGCTCCTGGCTGGGTGACACTGCTCCTGGCTGGGTGACAGTGCTCCTGGCTGGGTGACACTGCTCCTGGCTGGGTGACACCTTTCCTCCAGGACTTCTCTTTCCAAAGTCTCCCTGAGGGCCACACCTTGATCTCCAGAGATTCAGGGGCTCCTCAGTGTTGGAGGGGACAGAGAAGGGCCGAAGGGGACTCGAGACTGGCCAGGGGATGAATGGGGTCACAGTGGGGTGGAGACACACTGGGCTAAGGGACTTGGGCATGGTGGGGGACTGTGGGAACAGCCCGTTGCTGGTGGTGCCTGGGTTTGTCCCAGAGCCTGCCCGTGCTGGGGCGTCCCTGCCCTTGGCACGGCGGNNNGGGGGTGGGGCGGGTGGGTGCCCTGGTGGGTGCCCTGGTGGGTGCCCTGGTGGGTGCCCCGGCTGCCGGGGCCGAGGGCAGTGCCCGCAGCGCTGACGGCCCCTCTCTCCGCAGGGAGGTGCCGGAGCCGGAGCCGCGGCCGGAGCGGCACGTGGCACCACATGGCCGGTCGCTGGTGTTGAAGGCGGCCATGCTGGACAAGGTGGGGCAGGCGCAGCGGGTGCAGCGGGCCAAGCAGCTGGCGGAGCGGCACCGCCTGGGCCAGAAGGCGCTGCAGCGGCAGAACCGCGCCCGGCAGCGCCCGCCGCGCCGCGCCAAGCACTTCCCCGGGGCCTTTGTCCACCAGCCCTGCCAGCGCCACTGCAACTACTGACCTCGCCGGGATGGCCGCGCCGCCGCTGCCGCCCTGCCCTGCCGGGGGGACCCTACAACCCACCGACACCGGGAGTGCGGCCCCCGCAGACACCGGGGACGCCGGCGGCGGTTCCACTCCGTGCCCCCCACACTCCTCATCCTCCTCCCGCTGTCCTCACTGCTCCCCTCACGCCTTGCCCTTGATGCCAGCTGGGCCAGCAGCTTCTGGAGCCGCCGGCACCTCATGGCCCTCATGGCCCCGCCAGCCTTCACCCAGGAAATTGGAATTCCCGGTGAAATCGCCTGTTCCCGATATCCCGGGGGGAAGCCTGTTTGTCCTGACGAGCCTGTGACAACAGTGCCTTTCCTCACGACGTCCTGACTCCACGTCCAGCCAGGCTGGGATGTCACTGAGACACCGAGCAGGAGTGAAAAGAGCAATGAAGGCGCAAGATTTGGGATTTTTAGGAAAATCTCATCAGTGACACTAAATAATGCTTCCTCCCTGTGAAACCAGCAAATACTCCTCTCCATCCTTGCTTTCCTAGTTCCGTTTTTACCTCCACTGCCAGTCCTGAAGGTGGTGGGAAGTGCTGGTGGAACCTCCATGGCTGGGTCAGCCGGGTGGCTCCTGATGCCTCATGGGGGTTTTTTAAAAATCGACCTTAAAAGCAATCTCAGGAATCCAAACACCATCCCAGCGCTGCGCCAGAGCCCTTGGCCACTGCGCCAGGAGGGGTGGCCAGCCTGGGGCCAGCGGTGGCATCGCCGTGGCCGGTGGTGCCGCCTGCGCGAGCCCCTTCCTTCCTCCCGGAGCCACTCGCCTGCCCCAGCCACAGCTGTACCCCGACAGACCCGCCTGTGTGTGTGTGTGTGTGCGCGTGTGTGTGGGTGTGTGTATGTGTGCGTGTGTGTGCGTGCGCGTGTGTGTGTATATGTGTGTGTGTGTGTATGTGTGCGTGTGTGTGCGTGTGTGTGTGCGTGTGCGTGTGTGTGTATATGTGTGCGTGCATGTGTGCGTGTGCGTGTGTGTGTATGTGTGTGTGTGTGTGTGTGTGTGTATTTCCCTCTATGCATTTATCCTTGGAAGAGGCTCTGTGAAGCCAAGGAGCTTCGGCTGCCCGGTGTCAGTCCCTGGGAGGGGAGTGGAGGAAAGGATCTGCACGGCTTCCCTGAGGTGGCAAAAGCACGTCGATGGTGGTGGTGAAGAGGTGCTGAAGTGGAGGCCAGAGGGAAGAGGCTGAAGTAAGGACAAAGATGGATCTGGGAGTGGCTACAGAGGGTCAAGATGGAGTGAGAGAGAGGATTGCTGTAACTGGAGCTGTAATGGGTGCATCTTCTTTCCCCACTAAAAATTGCATCGTTTCCTATGAAGGGAGGGCCAAATTCCGTCATAGGCAACGCTGATTTTTAGTGCAAATCCCTCCCCTCCCTGTGACAGACTCATCTGTGGTTGGATGAACATGGTCTAGACTTTCCACTGACTCCAGCAGCAGCTGAGATGGCTCCAAACCCAGCAGAAATTTGCTGATCGGCCCCAGCTCCTTCCCTTTAGGGACTAGTTTTGCACTCCGTGCCCTGGGAAAGTGTCCCGCTCATGGGCATCTCACAGCCTGAATTCCCACACCCTGAAGCAAGAAATACCCTCATGACCTCCCCAAAATTCTGATTTCACAAGAGTCTCTTCCGTTCACCATGTTACATGCCCTTCGTGGGACCTCGGCCGAAGGAACTGTGGTGAGCCCAACCTCAGACACCTGGTAGTTCTTAATTCTTTTAGTGAGATTAAAAACCAAGTGAACCTTCTTCAGAGCAACAGCCCCCTGATCTGGGCTGGGCAGCCTGGACGGCAGGATCTCAGTGCTGCAGCGTTTCTCCTTCCCTCCAATGTCACAGCATTCCCAAAGGCACAGAGCTTTGGGGACCTTGGCATTGCCCCCACCCTCGGCACTGTCCTGCACCCCTTGGGCCTCACCACAACCTCTGGCGCTTGCCGAGCCTGAGACCACACTGGAGATCACCCTGACCCGTCTCTGGTGTCCTGTTGGTGCAGAGACTGACCTGAGGGGCTTCCTGGGTTTCACCCTGGATGCCTTTCTTTGGCCCCCGACGTGCTGCCTGGTGTGAGCCGGAAGCATGGCGAGTGCAGGTGGAGATCCCACGAGGTGCTGCCTTCCCGTGCCCCTCTTCCCGTGTTCCTGGATGAGCCGCTCTGTGGCAGCACCAGCAGAGGAACCATTTCCTCTCCGGTCTAAATGGTCATCAAGAAGTGGAGAAGCCAAGCAGCGTCCTGTCCCCCCAGCCTGTTCTCTCCTGCAGATTCTCCTCCTGCGCATCCAAGTCCCTCCGGAGCACTCCAGTATTCTGAGGCTGATTGTGACCCCATTGCCCCTCCACAGCTCCCCAAGGACCGGGCTGGGGGGCACCAGTGATGCCAGGGCAGATCCCACCACATCTCACCTACCAGGTTCTCCTGTGCCCACCAGTGTGCTTGGAAATGGTACCCCAGGAGAAATCCCTCCTCAAAGTCCTCCTCTGTGTCCTGCTCATCTGTTGCGAGCCAGAATCCCTTGGCCATGTTCTTGGGGGTCTTGGGGCAGCCGTGGCACTGGCACTGGCACTGGCACCCAGGCCCCAGTGCCCCTTTCCAGAGGGTGATGCTGGTTTTCAGGACCGACTGCAAACTGTTCCTTTCCTTTCTTCTTTCCATGCCAGTCTGGGATGTCTTTCCTCACGGGACATGAAGCTGAGCTATTATCATACTTCATATCCAGAGTATGTTTATAAATTATTAGTAATGGTTTCGTGAAGAGGTTAAACCAGATTCCGAGCAGGTCAGCAGAGTGCACGTACCACAGCAAACCTGTGCTCCTGTGACCCCCCTCTCGTTTGCTCACTTGCTGTGTATTGACACCCAACATTCACCTGCCACTCCCCTGCAAGGCGACTGTCACCTCCCGGTGTGACCCACCCTCGGGTGCTGTGGCACAGGGGTGTTGGAGCTGTGCTCTGCAGAAGCTCTGCCATGCTCCACTCCTGCCTGGCAGCAAGCACAAGGCCTGGCCCCGTCCCAAACCTCCTGCCCAGTGTTGCCAGGGCAAGAAGATTCCTTTTCATTGAAGTTATTTGTCTTCTCAACTCTTAAAACAACTGAAAGGTGCTTAAAAACTGAGAACTCGGGTGTGTGCACCTGTGTGCGTGTGTGGGTATCTCCCAGCCCCGTGGGGATGTTCGGTGGATTGTTTCAGGGTGAGGGGGTTGAGTTCTTTAGGGGTTTGTTGGTTTGGTTTCTTTGCGCCTCGTGTTTGTGGTGGGCTCTGTGGTGCTCCCAATGGGAAGGTGCTCCCAGGGAGCCCTTGGGCTGGTCCTGCTGGGACAGCTGGGGTGAATTTCGCTTCCTTTTCTTTACGTGCTTAGGGGAAAACTACAGCAGAGACTCAGGGACAAACCAATCTGCTGGCGTCTTTAAAAATGTCTTTTTTCCAGACTTCTCTGCCAGGATGTGGGGTTTGGTTCGGGCTGTGGGGGATGCTGCAGGGATGGGGCCTGGGGCAGCCCATAGTGGGGAGAGGCTGCCCAGGCTGTGTTGGAGGAGCTGCAGGGGCTCTGACATTCCTGCATGGGAAAGAAGCTGAGGCCACTCGTGGTGGGACCATTCCTGGGCAGCAGCCCCTCTTAATTTGTTCATGTTCTGAAAATTCACCTTACAGCTGCTGGAATGCGGCTGATCCCTTTCTGGACTTGCCTGTGAGGAACCAGGTGCAGGTTTTCAGCACTGAGGCTCCGAGGATTTGGGAAGTGCAGCAGATCTGTGTGTTCTGGCCTGACTCCTGCACCATCACAGGAGACAGCCAGGATGGGGGAAGCCATTGGAAGGATCACCTGGAGAAATGGTGATGGAGGTGACAGGTGGATTCGCAGGAAGAAATTTTTGTATTTCTTGCAATGGAAGCATAAAAATGGAAGAATTCCTGGTGGAGAGACCGGGGCAAATCCCTGTGCAGTGCATGCCAGCTGTGCTGGGCACTGTGGCAGTGCTGGGCTTCAGAGGGGCGAGGTGGGTCCGGCCACAGCAGCAGCTTCACAGCCCCGCTCTGGAACCGCAGTGAGAGCCGGGCATGGAGGGGCACCTGGGGCGGTGGGAAGGATCTTTCCATCCCCACGGGAGCCTCTGTGGTGTAGGATCTTCTCCAAGCAAGATTTGCATCTCAGTTGCCTTGTTTTGATGCAGCTGCCCCGGCCCTCCAGCGATGGATGAACCCCCGAGGCATGGCCAGGCTCCCCCAGCCAGCAGGAGGGGACAGCAGGGGCAGCCCCACACCTTTCCATGGATGTGCTTCTGACACCAGGCAAGACAAGGCAAGGCAAGACAAGGCAAGGCAAGGCAAGGCAAGGCAAGGCAAGGCAAGGCAAGGCAAGGCTGGCCAGCACAGCACAGCACAGCCACAGCCACAGCACACGCAGGACAACTCACCGGCAGCCACGAGGTGCTCACACGAGGTTTTGGCTCTTGCTTGTGCTGCAGGGCTGGGGGAGCTGCCAGGGCAGGAGGGCCAAAAGTCTTCCTCACCTGTTGCTCTGAAACTTGCACTCACAAAGGCGCCTTCCAAAAACCTTTGCTGCAAAAGCTCCATCTGGGAGGAGAACAATTCTTTTCAAGGGCATTGGCATTTCTTTCTCATCATGGATAACATAATGCATGGCTCATCCCAAAGACCACTGTGAGAATCTTCTCTCTTCCTTTAGGCATGTTTCTAATCAGTAATTTTACATTTACATCATACTGATACCTTTTCCATCCAACCTCACTAGGGAGAAAAATACCCACTTAGATGTCTTATCATACCAGTCAGAACAAAAAAAAGGATGAAAAAAACTAAAGTGAGGTTGTAGTCTTGACTCCCACAACTTTGCAGTCACTCCCATGGAGGACCAATATAAATTCCAGTGCCCTGCATAAAGTGGAAATTAACTGTCATGTAAATTTATTGAAAAACAAGTGAGTCCCCAAGGATTAATCATCTCATAATTAAGAAATGGACAGCAAGAAGTTATAGGCCACCTCAAGTCAAGTGAAATGGTTCTCAACATCATCCAGAAGGCAATTCTGGGCCCCACCGACCTGGGGATGGGTGGTGACGGTCCCCAAGTCTTCCCTGAGCGTCCAGGTTAAAACAAGAGGCCACCTGTGTCCAGCTGGCTGCCATGGGGACTCTTGAGCCACCGGAGATTGTCCGCCACCACCATTCCCACAGCTGACTCAGATGTGCCTCCACTTTGCTGCTCCTCCTTTGCTGTCTACGCTCAGAAATACCTGCTGGTGGCAGGAGGGATGTGCCAGCACCCCAGAATCCTCCCCCCATTCTCAGAGCTTCCCCCAAGCCCTTCTCCACCATGGGACTGTGTCTGGTGGCCTCCTCAGCACAGCTGCTCACAGGGACTGGACCCCAAGGACAGCCACCCACGGCACTGGCAGCCTCTCCGTCCCAGGGAACTGCCATGGTCAGACCCAGCTGTCAGACCTGGGCACGTTAATGGGCCTTAATTAGTGCTGATCCCCTCAGGGCTTGTCCTCTTCAAGGTGGAGCTTTCCCTCTGTGCCCGTTGCTCTCAGATCTGCTCAGTGCAAAGTCAGTAATTTCCCACCATCCTCACGGGCTCCGTCCTCATCCCATTCACGTGATCGGAGTGGCTGCCACGGGTCACCTGAATGTGGCTGCAGGAAGGAGCTGGAGAGGCTCTGCTGCCTGGGAAGTCCCTCCTTTGGTAAGAGGTGTCCTCAAACCTGTTTGAGATGCCACCTCCTCCTCCCCTTGTCTCCCAAGATCCCAGTGGTGGGAGCACTCAGCAGCCATGGGCTCTGGACAGCTGGACACAGCTTGGAGGGCATTGATGCCATCCACCAGTGTGTCCTCCACCAGCCCTTCCTTTTGCTTCTTAAAAGAGTCTGTGCAATTAAGGAAACCCGTAACTCTTTCCTTTAAGGGATGAGGATGATGAGGATGAGCAGCTCCATTTAATGGCAAAGGTGGCTCTTACACGTGGTCCTTTTTTCAGTTGTTCTGCGCAGGGCGGTGACACCCAGGTGTGTCCCCCATGCAGTCACTCACAGCTAACACCTCCTGGGCTGGCCAGAGGGTTGCTCTCCCAGCCCCAGAGACACAGAGATGCTACTCCATGCCCTAGAGGGTGAGAACGGCCACAGAGCTTTGGTTCTGTTGCAGCTAAACCTGAAAATCCTTCTGCCTTCTGCTCTGATCCTATTTCATCACCTGCATGTGGGGAAGATTTTATTCCTTGCAAATGGAGGGAGAAACCAGCACAGTAAGTTCAAAGTGTAGCATAAAATTGGGTTGCACAGGGAGCACAAAGTTCCTCTGCTCTTGCACGTTCACCTCATTTTTCCTTGCCAGGGAAGCAGGAGCAGCTGTGCCCAAAAATCACCGCAATCTTATCCTCAGCTTTGTGCTTAAGGAAGTCGAGGGATGAGGGAACAGCACAAGGTGTAACAGCAAACGAGTAGAATTTTCTCTTGTATCAGAACAGAGCCACCTCACACTGCAATATTCTATTTGTATGTATCAACCCCAGATATTCCACTTGTAAAACACATCCCTGCACATTATCCATCCCCATGCTGGACTGACTGTACATGTGCCTTCACCCTTTTTCATGGTTTGTCGTCCTTTTTTAACACAATTACAGAACTTGAATAAATCACTAACTGCAGTTGTAAGTCCTATGCAAGAGGTGAGCGGGGAGTCAGTTTTTGATATTTCTGTGTTTCTGTGTCATTTTCAAAGTTGCTGTGAGGATTTTTCAGAGAAGACTGACAGAATGATTACCCCAGAAAAACCCACTCAGATTGGGGTTTTCTTTTTAGCTAAGAAGTATTTAGCATTTGGGATGCTAAAACTCTTAGGCAGCTTTGAAAAGCTCAGCCTAAACCCCAGCTCCTCACCGGGCCACGCCTGGAGAGCAAGCAGGAGCAGTGGCAGCAGGAAGGATGAGCAGCAGGACAGCCGGTGTGTTCCACAGCCGGTGTTCCCTCTCAAGAGAAAGGTTGGAAAAGGTTGCCTTAAGCCTTCCTTAAGAAGCACTGGAGAAGGTGCCCGTGGCCAGCTCCAGCTCTCCATGCCCGGGCTCTGCCGGATGCCTTCCCGGGCACGGCGGCCGCTCCGGCTCCTGCCACGGGAGCCAAGAACAGGCCCCAGGTTCTTCTACGTCACCTGTGCTGTGGGACTGAAACCTCGCCCGAAACTCCGAGCGAACAAAATCCGTCCTCTTTGTGTGTTACGTGTTCAGTCGGTGTGAGCAAGGTCAGGAGAGAAAGGGCGTCTCCTCCCCGTAGGACACTGTGTGTGTAAACACGCGCCGCGTGTCAGCACGACTGCCTGGGATCCCTTGTGTAGTGTGCCTGTGTGTGTGTAACCTGGTGTTGGTTGTTAGGTTGTAATGCTGTCTCTTGACTAAAAAAAAAAAAAAAAAATCTAATATAAAGAAAAATCACAAGAAATAATAAAAAACCAACTATTTAAACTATTTTATTGTGTATTCCTTTTAAAACCTGCAAGTAAATCTGTCTGCAAAGAGCTTTGTTTTATTTTAAAAAGGCTTTTAAAAGTCAATCGTGTAAGAGACAGGTAACAAAAGAACAGCCCCTTTGAAGATGATGACACGCAGGAGAGGGGATGGCACAGGCTGAGGTGTTGGAGGGGATTTTTTCCCATCCCCATCCCCAAACCCTACGGCTCAGGAGGTGACTGACAGAGCTACAGCAGATGCAGGTTGCCCTGAGAAAGCCGAGATGAGCCGATCCCTGCAGCATCATCTCTTCTCCAAGCACACACACAGCAGCGTGAGGCATTTGCACCACCCACTGAGAGGCAGAGATGCCTCCAAGGGGATTAAGGGCTTGGAGCATCCAGCAGATGGGGAGAGACTGAGAGCTGGAGAAGGTTCAGGGACTTCCCACCCATGTGTGTGGACTCCTGATGGGGGAAGTACAGAAGACAGAGCTGGAACATTCTCAGCCCAGGGGCAGGGTGAGAGGCACAAATTGAAGTAAAAAAAAAGTCATTTAAACATAAGAAAATGCTTTTTTCTGCTAGAGTGGTTGGCCACAGAAGGAGGTTGAGAGGCTGAGGAGTCTCCATCCTTGCAGGTAACCAAGATGGGAGCAGAGACAGCCACGAGCATCTTGGGCCAGGGGTGGGATGGGGCTTTCCCAGCTCAGTGGCTCTGCCAGATTCTCCAGCAGAGCCAAGCCAAGGGGTGATTCCTCAGCAGCTGGGAGAAGCACTTCAAGGAACTATTAGGTTAGATATTGGGAATGAAAAAATAGGTGGAAATGAGCTTTGAGAACCTTTCTCATGGGAAAACTAAATTCAGCAGTGGGAGACAATGCACAGGGTTATTTGGGATGGGTGGACCTTGGGAGGTCCAGTCCAATATCCTGCACACAGCAGGTCAATACAAAATTCAGAGCATGTTGTACGGGGCTTTGAAATTTATCCAAGAGAGAGATCCCACCACCACAGCCTGGGGGAAATATTTCGTTCTATCCAGTCAGAACAGCCTCTGTGTTTATCCTAGTGATGTCCTTCCCTCCCAGCACCCACCTGGAAGAGCCTGGCTCCATCCTCTCCAGGACATGAAAGGGTGATGAAGTCCATCTCCCCCAGCATCTCCTTTTGGCCAGGCGTTCCAGCCCCTGGCCATCGTGGTGGCCCTCTCTTGTGTCCCCTCTGGTTTATCAACACCTTTCTTGTGTGGGTGTCGGTGTGTGGTGGTGCAAACCCGGTGATAATATTCCAGATGGGGTCTAACAAGTGCCAGGAGAAGGGCACCAATCCCTTCCCTTGCCCAGGAGCAGCGAGGCTGAGCAGGGGGAACCTCAGGTCACCCCTTTGCCCGAGGCAGGGCAGGGGCCAACAAACAGGGGCTCCCACCCCCATCTCCAACTGTGCCTGCGCAGAGGACGCGGAGCAGCCAGACCCTGGCACAGAGGATGGAGACACTGCAGAGGTGGGAAAGGCCCTGGCTGTGCCGGTGACAGCGGCTGCACGTGAGCCAGGTGTGCCCAGGTGGGCAAGGAGCCCAAAAATACCTGGCTTATACCAGTGACAGCACGGCCAGCAGGGCCAGGGCAGTGACTGTCCCCCTGTGCTGGCACTGCTGAGGCACCTCCATCCTGGGGTCAGTCCTGGGCTCCTCACGACAACAAGGACACTGAAGGGCTGGAACACGTCCAGAGAAGGGAGTGGAGCTGGGGAAGGGTCTGGAGCAGCAGGAGTGGCTGAGGGAGCTGGGGGGGCTCATCCTGGAGAAATGGAGCCTCAAGAGGGACCTTCTGGCTCTCTGGATCTCCCTGACAGGACGGGGAAGCCAGAGCGGGGTCGGGCTCTGCTCCCAGGGAACAGGGACAGGACCAGAGGGAACGGCCTCGAGCTGCACCAGGGGAGGTTCAGGTTGGATATCAGGGAATATTTCTTCATGGAAAGGGTGGTCAGGCAGTGGCAGAGGTTGCCCAGTGCAGTGGTGGAGTCACCATCCTTGGAGGGATTTAAGAAACGTGTGGCACTTGGGGACGTGGTTTAGTGGCAGCCTTGGCAGTGCTGGGCTAACAGATGGACTCGATGGCCTCAGATGGTTTTTCCAACCTCAATGATTCTGTGATTCTGTGACATTGACCACAGTGACTATCGTGCACAACTGAGTAATTTGTCATTATGAAAGCTGACAACGTGTATTTAATCAGCCTTTGAGATACGTATTTTTAGAGTTCAGTAAGAAAGAGAAAAGGTGGGAGTGTTTGTGCCCCAAGCCCCGGCAGCCTGCACAGCCTGGCTCCTGCTCCTCCTGGGGACACCGAGCCTGACCTCCTTTCCACGGTGGTGGCACATCCCAACCCTTCCCCAGGTCAATGTCCCCCAGGCTGCCACCCCGCAGGGGCCTTCAGGCCGTGGAACTGGGGCTGTGCCCTGCTGAGCAGCCCCTCGGGGGGAGCCTGGCTCCTTGTCCTGCGCTCCCTGCGCCGATGCCGGGGCCGCCGGGGCAGCCTTCCCATTTTTCCTGCCTTTGCAGGAACAGCTGCATCAGTTAATTTGTTTGCCGTTAAACAAATGCCTTTCTAAAGCTCCATATAAGGAGCTTGCAGGCCCAGAGCTCTAAATAATCCCTTCAATCCTCCTGTTTGGAACGATGCTGCTGCTGTTGCTAATAATAATTCAACTCGATTTATAGGACAATAACATTTATTTAGAGCATGAGGGATTCCACATTATACAAACCCTTAAATTCATTTTTTGTTTCACTGGTCCATTTCTACAACAAATACATCAGATCTACTATATAATAAAATTATTTACATTTCCAAACAGGATGGGGTTTGTTTATAAACCCTCTGACTGCTATTCACATACAGTACTTAAACGACAGCACAATACATTATTTTAATACCTAAAAATGACAACCCTGTATTCTAAATTGTTTATGAAAAGTGGAAACAAATAAATTTACAATTGTCTTCCCCTCCCCGTCCATTTCATACAAACACATTACCCTAATGTGCTAACCCTGGACTTCACTTTGTAAATCCAGGGGGTTTTAGAAGAACCCAGTTTTTATAACTATTTATCTGTTTTTTAGGAAAAAAAAAATCATTTATTTGGAACAGTATAATATTAAAATGACTTACTGTACAGAATTTTATTTAAAAAAGAAAAATCACAGCTCAAAATTGCTATTGGTAAATTCACACTCATTTACAAGTCTCATGTTTCCATGCAGTAATTTACTTGGATTTTCTTCTTTTTGACTGCATTGCACTGGCACTCGTTTCTGAAATCAAGAGAAGAAAAAAAGCGTGGATAGGGAGTCGGAAAGCCATTCCCCAGAGGAGCACAGACTGCCCTGCTCTCCTTCCCAGCTCACGCCAGCGTGGGACGCTCTGGCGAGCAGGACTGCCCAGCACTGGCACTGCCTCTGCAGCAGCAGCCCCGGAGCCCTCGCCGTGCCGGGGGCAGCGGCCACAGAGCCCGCGCCTGCCCCGCTGCCCTCCAGCCACCGGCGCGCCGGGGGCACCGGCAGGGAGCCCTCACCTAACAGCCTTTCAAAGAAGAGCCCGGTATTTTTAAGTGTTCTTTTAAGTTCAGTTCCCCACGTGCCCACGTTGCTGGGCCTTGTTCCAGAAGGAGGCACAGCCTTTGGGCCCCCGGCGTGTCCGTCGGCCCCAGGCATGGCAGAGCAGCCAGGGAAGGGACGGGGGAACCTGCCAGGCAAGGGAAGAACCTACTTGTCTGACTTCTTGGAAAGTCATTCGAAAACAAGTCTCTTCAGTGTCCTCTGAGTCACAGGAACACAGCTTATGCAGAGAGACACAAATAACAGCCGCAGAGCCATGGTGACACCAGGTGACACGTCCAGTGCACTTACCAAGGCACTAAGATTCCATTTCAAAACAAAAAATAGAGTAAGGACCAAGGGCATTTGCATCTTTAGAGTTTTAAAAAACTGTGGTTTTAAATGTTGGCAATGTCTCTTTGGCTCTTTACAACGCTTTCCAGAAGCTACTGCAGCTGTGTGTATTTCAAAAGTCAAAAGGGAAAAAATGTCCAAGTCCACCTAAAACTAGAACAGCAGCAGCACAACTCCATGGCTGTTACATGTGGTATTAGAAAAAAACAATCAACATTTCAAAATTTAAGAAACTTGAAGCTACAGAAAATGCTGAAACAGCCCTTGCTGGAAAAGTACTCCAAAAAGGGAAAATACCAATACAGTCCCAGTTTTCAGAAGTGAAACATCCCCACAGGCACGACTCCAGCCCAGAGCCCCTCCAAGCAGCAAGGCTGACTTGGAAGGAGCTTCACCACCAGCTGTTGCCAATCCTGCTGCTGCTCCAGGCTCCGTGTTTGGGAGAAGGAAGGGGTCAGCATCGCTCAGTCCCTGCCCCAGTCCCTTGGGGGCATCACCAGCATCTCCCCCAAACCTGTACCCCGGAGCACGCCATGGACACACGGACAGGGGCTGGCTCTCCATGTGTTCTCTTCTCTTCTCTCACAGCAACCCTTCTGCCTCCTCCTTCCCAGTGCTCAGCAAGGGAGTTCCCAGTGCTCAGAGTCTGTGCTCTCTCTCCCTGCCGTATTTAAGTTTTTTTCCCAATTGCCGTTTTTAAACCTTAAAGAGCCTCTGTCTCAAGAGGTAACTCCTGCCAGCCCCACATTCCCATTGCCATGGATTAGGGGGCTTCCCAGGACACAGAGAACGTGTCGAGGTCAGGGGCGCCCAAACCAGAGTCATCAAACTCTGATTCACTCACCAAAATGTAACACACAGTAGGCACAAGTGGCAAACCAGGGGACACTCCTGCAGCCCCCTCAGTGCCCTGCAGCCTGTCCTGTGCCACAGAGCCCCTGGTTTGGTCCGTGTTCCTGCAGCCTGGAGATAAGGCAGCCACAGCCCAGGTGCTCCGTGGAGAGCTGCACCCACACGTCCAGCAGAGCCCTGAGACACTGCAGTGGTTTCAGGGGCACACGTTTTAAAAACAAGGATTTTACTCGGCACAACCCCCTCTGAGAATTCCAGTATTATTTACATTTGATGCGTTTCATGTTCCCACATTTTCAGAATTTGATGTGCCACTGGTTGTCACCTTTAGGGGTCACACGCTTCAGATCCCCTCAAACTCAGGCAGGTACCACCAAAGGGATTTGACACTGGCTTCACATTTTTCAAAGTTTTCTTCACAACCATGACAGAGAATTTATTTTTACAATGGACTTAAGATTCTTCTGCACAATCCTGCCACAAGAGGTAAATGTACTTAAATGCAACAGCCACAAAGTGCAGAACATGTAGGTCCCCTGTGTAATCCTTGGGAGTCATTGCACAATGACGTATGGCCAGAAGGCTTCTCTGAAACTCTTAAAACACAATATTCTCACCATCACACTTTAGTATCTCCAGTATGGAAATGGCTGCTGAATTCGACTTAGCTTCCTTTTGTAATCATTTTATATTAATACCTCTTTGTTCTGTATATGATCTTTAAAATATTGGTCAAATGTTGCCTCCTGATGGTCTCTCTCTCTACCCTCTTGCATAATTTTGGTCCATCAGCATTTTTCTGACCCTTTAAACACAGGAAGCTGACAGAATTAGCTCCAGCCTGGCACTGGGCCGTGCAGATCACAGGAATGCTGCATAATTGGTAACCTGGGTACGACTAAGGGATGTCATGCCATGGCTTAACACGGTGAGGATTTCGGGGGCTCCTGCACAGAGGAGCTGAGGCTCTGTGCCAGCACACAGCAGTCCCCGATGCCCCGGGCTGCCACCCTGCAGCTTTGGGAGCCAGCCCCAACCACAGCGTTGGACTCGGCAAGGGCTGACTGTGCTGACTCGGGAAGACTCAATCCTGTGTCCTCCAGGCTTCAGGAAAATGTCACTTTTTTGGTCTTAGCACAGTCCTTTCAAAAGCAACCCATTTCTGCCAAGAGAATTCAACTTGAGCTAGGCCGGGCGCTGAGCACTGTGCTGGTGAGTGCTGCAGAGCAAAGGCCACCACCGTGACAGAGGGGGGGTCACAGAGGATTTCCTGCCGGGGCAGACGTCAGGAAATGCTTCAACACCAACCTGGGGCTAAATCCGTGAGCGCGGAGCTAAAGCACCCGCCGTGCACCGGCTGGGACGCGGCACGGGGAGAGGCAGCTACTGCCAGGGCACTGCCAGGGCACTGCGGGCGCGGCGCCGCGCTCGGCACACAAGGGGCGGCTCTGCACGTTACCTTTTGCCGTGCCGGAGGCAGAGGCAGGTCGGGAGGATCTCTTGCGCTGCCCGTTCTCTACAGTTTCCTGGGAAGCGGCAGAATCCTCTGTTCTTGAATTTCTTCTACTTGGAGTTTTAGACTTTTCACAATTCTCTTTTGTCTCATTACTAATAAAGTGGGACAAAATATTTCTGATGAAGTGTAAGAAGAATAATGCTTTTCTATGCAAGTCAGACAAGCTGGAGGGGATGGCCCGACACAGGTACCAGTTCCGGACTATTGGCACTGGAGATATGAAACGCTAGAGATACCAGAAGTTCTATCAGATGAAGAAGGACCTGAGTAAGCCAGAGTATAGTCCATTTCTAGCAAAACTTATCAGAGGATACAGAATTGAGAAGTCCTCAAAGAGAATATTTTCAACATTAGAAGACCAAGAAATTAGATGCATTATAAATTGTCTGCTCTGTTTTCCACAGGTGCCACCATTACTGAGGTCTAGGAAAAGCAAACAGGTTACATTAGAGACTGCTGCAGTACAGGGGTACAGAGTTGAAATTGCAGATGAACATCAGGAGGAACTAGGAACCCTTCAGGGAGTATGCCAGCTTTTTGGGTTTGCTAAAAAGGCTCATTCCATTGATCCAAGTGATTTCTTCAAATATTAAAAAAGCTTATTTAAAACCTTCTTCAAGCCTTAGCGCTTGAAGTTAAAATACCTTTTTTTTGCAAGAGAAAGCTTTTTCTGCTATAAAAAAATAATTTTAGGTACTGTGGAAGTCTGTGTTTCTTGCCACTGAGACAATAAATGGAGTGCTACCATTTTTTTATTAAACTCCTTTTATTTTATCACTTTTAACCCTGTAAACTCCTTTCAAGCTTTGGGTGTTTTCTCCTTCATGCAGTAATGCCAGACAGTTTCTGATGACTAAGCAGTTTCAGAAGATTAAGCTAAACTTCTCTCCTGTGAATTCAAAGGCAATTAATTAACTAAATAAATTACTCTGCTGATAATGGAAAAGGAGAAAGGAAGCTCATTTCAGGCCCTTTGGGTGACAGTTGCAGGATTTCAAGACAAGCTGCCTGAAGCAGAGCCTGGAGTGAACACACAGTGACAGGGGTCCCACTGCAGTGTCACCCTTCAGGCAAGTCCTGCTTTGAGGGGAAAGACTATGACACACACTTGTAGGGTTAAGTAACAGATATCTGAAATAAAACAGTTTGTCAATAGAAAGGAGAGACAGACACTGCCAAGCAAGGACACACACAGCACAGGAGGCTATGGAGGCACATGGACTGTCTCAGATACAAAATAAAGCCTGAAATCTATTTCCCTGTAAGGCAGGACCACGGGCCATCTATAAACTGGATCCCCCAAACAGGTCTAAAACTGGGCCTCTGTAGAAGGGGGGCAGCTGAACCAGCAGTCACCTACCTCAGAGGACACCTGGAGGGAAGCAAACAGGCCCCAGCAGCTGAAGTTAGCAATTTTTAGGTAACTTTTCCAGATTCTAGTGATTAAATGCATAGCTGGGATTGTCTCACAGGAACCAGCAGATCACTGCCCTCATTTTACAGGAGGAAATCAAGTTAGTCCAAGTGAAAATATTCCCAGTGCTTTGCAGGTTGCAAGGTTCCTCTAAGGTTTTAAAGTTTTTTAATGGTTTTAAACTGAGAGTGGGTTTAGATCAGATGTTAGGGAGAAATTGGCACAGGGTGCCCAGAGAAGCTGTGGCTGCCCCTGGAAGTGCCCAAGGGCAGGTTGGACGGGGCTTGGAGCACCCTGGGCTGGTGGGAGGTGTCCCTGCCCATGGCAGGGGGTGGAAGGAGATGAGCTTTACGGTTCCTTCCAACCCAAACCATCCTGTGATTCTATCAAGGTTTGTCCCACGTGGTGTTTAACTGCAGGAGCCCAAAGGTGCCCATCGTATCAGCCACCACCAGGCTCAGTTTGCCTGCAAACTTCCCCTGTTTCCCCACTGCTCAGAAAAGCCTCAGTCAGGAGAACCCAGAAAAACGCCCTCGGGGTAATTTGATGTGGCCAGTTTAGAGATGGTCACACGAGGACACCTCATTTGGAGAATCTGCCAAGGGTCCCACCTTCACCTTGTCAGGAAAATTCGACCCCGAAGAAAACTTCCTGTGGAATTTCAGTTCATTTTCGACACAAGTCAGAAGATGCCAATCCAACATTCCTTTGGGAGTCGTTCCTGAGCCGAGGAGGTGCCCCCCATTCCCCCCCTTCCAGAGGNTGCCTTCCAGAGGGAGCTGCCCCCCATTCCCTGCCTTCCAGAGGGAGCTGCCCCCCATTCCCTCCCTTCCAGAGGGAGCTGCCCCCCATTCCCTGCCTTCCAGAGGAACCCAACGGGGTGGCTGCCCCTCTTGCCCTGCCTTAGGGGCTCATTCTGCTGGTGAGGGTGGGATCCAAACCTGGCAGCACACTCAGCCAAGGACACTCCAAGCTCTGTCACTCCAGACTGAGTGGAAGAGCCCCGCGTGTTTAGAATCTGACAAAAGCAGATCTTCCAAACTGTCCTTTTCTTCGGACAGAACACAACCATTTGAAATACGACCTTTTAATTGCTGAATGTCTTACCCAGGACAACATGGAGGTTTCTACCTGACTGTCCTACCAGGTTTTGGCAAAGTGTCATCAAGCAAATAGAGTAAAACTGTTAAAAACAATCATGAAGGCAAAAGAAGAGCAAACTTTTGAAAGAATTCCTTTCAGAAAATAAAACTTTACATAACAGTGAAGCTGCAGGTTTTGGGGGTTTAGTTTTGATTTGTTGTGTTACCACCAAGACCCTTCCAGGACATGAAATATTCAGGCCTGAAGGGATGAAAGGAAACACTGCCCAAAATACAGACTTGGGAAAAGATTACCTTATATTCTACATTTCAGCAATGGTGTGGAACGCTCAGCTGGCCTGGTTTTTTATCAAGAAAGAAAGGGTATGGCCAAGAAAATGAAAAGCAGTAGAAGTTGAGTAATTGAAGCAAAGAGAAAGGGACTTCCTCCCACGAAAGCTACATCTACTCTGAGTCTACACAAACTATCTCCTTACCTTTGACCAGCAACTACTGCAGCATTTGCCTCAAGTTCTGCAAGAGAAAAAGATAATTTTAAAGTCTGCTGTAGCAGTATATACCCACTGACAAGGCATGACTAGCTCACATTTTCCTATTAGGTATCAAGCCTGAAGAATAAACTTCCCTCAAAGCAAAGCCAGTCAATACATCAAATACCACACGGGCCAAGTCTGAACACAGCCTGCACCAGCTAAAACCCTGCAGCAAAAAACTGCAGAGAAATTCCCTGACAAGGGCTACACATTTCTTCCTTTTTAAACTTCCATTTTAGACAGTTTATTTCTTCTGAAACATCTAGGTTTTATTAGTTTTAAACTAATTTAAAAATACTCATCTGGCTCTAATATGAATGTAAAATTTTGCCTTCACCCAGCTGTCTCTCAGGAGTATCTTCCAATGCAGACGAAGACAAATTTATGAAGTCCAATTACACTTGTACAGAATTGGAGAACGTCTCTGGGGAGATGCTGCAAAGGGAAGTCTGACCTGCCTTCTCGCTCTCTCACAGTGATTTTACACACACAGGTCAGGTTCCCTTTGGAGTCCTCATCTCAAGAAACAGCTCACCTTTTCAGCATATACAATGTCAAGCCTTTTTACTGTCCATCTTTTAATTCCCCCCACGCCCACCAGATCCTTTGGTGAGAGGGAGGATCTATACCTGAGCAGAGCCCCAGATTCAGGGACTACCATTGCAAAGTCCCAGATTTCTTCCCCGTGGTCCCCTCCTCGCTGCCCACAGTGAGTTTCAGCCCAATCCTCCCAGTCACACCCTGGGGACAGTGGGACACAAACTGGTGCTTTGCCTTTGACATCCCTTTATAGCACCCAAAGTGTGCAAGAGCGTGCACAAGGAATAGAGGGGTAACAAAAAGTAAGAAAATGGATAATATCTGTCCTCTTAGGGTAAATTTGCAAAGTTGGAACATCAGCCTCTTTGGTGTACATGGATATAGCACCACCTGGGAAAAACAGAAGCCTTGGGAGCAAAGGAAGAACTGACTCAGCAACATAAGGAAAGAACTCGCTTTCTGCCTCCCCAAAATTTGAACAGGGAAAATATCCAGCAGCAAAAAATGGATAGAATCACAGAACAATGGCTTCCTCCCAGCAGGAACTCTGCAGCCCCGGGCAGTGAGTCAGATGTGAATCCACACCGTGTATGACCATCTTTGTTTTAGTGGAAGTTCAAAGAAAACAATTCAGCACAACTTTTACTTTCTGCTTCTGATCAGATTAGAGATGGCAAATGGATGGAGAGTGGCACTTCCCATACACAAGCCCATATCTCTCCATTTTCCCTACTCAGCCTGGGAATTACTCTTTCAAAATGTCCCAGAATTGATGGTGAGACACCATGAAAATAGATGGCAACACCAAAAGGCCATCTGCACCATCTTGAAACCAACACTGCTGAGGAGGCATTAAAAGGCAAACATAAAAAAAAGGGTTATAATTCTAAATACACTCCCAGCAAGGCTTTTGGAAATATACTCAGAATGGTACCATATAAAACTCCAATTAGCACTGAACAGAACTTCAAAACTGAAACTCAATGTGTTGTTACAAATCCATTCCCTACTGTTTATAACTGAGTATCAAAAAACTTCCTTGGTGATTTTTATCTTGCTTTATTTGATCCCATGCTGAATCTCCCACAAGGCTTTAGAGACTTCTAAAGCACAACGTATCTAACACAGGAAAGCAAAAACAATAACAAACCCCCCACCAAAGCTCCAAACTACCCAGCACATCAGTGACCACTGAATATGCATTCAAATAAATGCATTTTCAGTTCCAAAGACAGAGGGTTTAATTCATCTCGATTCTGCTTTTCCAAAGGAAGATTTACCTGTTCTTTGAACAGTACTTTCTGATGTTGCAACTGAACTTTTTTTCTGTGTTAAATGTTGAGAGGATGCTAGAATAAAAGTGGAGGGAAAAAGTATTATTGTCAAAGGGAGTCAAAGGAATTCCTGGGGTGTGATGGGGCCGCTGGCACAGAATTCTCTGTCTCCCAGATATCTGACTGCATTTGGGCATTTAGAGATGCAGTATTTTTAAGCTACCCTCACTTCCTCCCCACCACACACACCTCCCTGTTTTAAATCAAGCTTTGGCAAAACTCTCCCAAGCAAGTTTTCTCAAAGTAGAATAAGTGATGAAATTAAGTATATAACCTGCATTTTTAAAGGTAATAATTTTTCAGCAGACTGAGAAATTACAGGAAGTCCTAGGAATTGAACACTTTAGTTTCTCATTTTAATGCTCATTCCAACAGAAGTTCTGAGGGAAAATAGCATCTTTGTTAATGAATCAATGCCCTCACTCTTTCAATTAAAGTGCAAAATATGCTCCAGAGTCACCCTTGAAATCCTTTGGCAAAAAGATGATGCGACTTAACATTTCTTAGGTTGCCAAGTAAAAAAAGTAAGATAGAAAAATAATTTTTGTTATGCTAATGTCTTATTTTAAATGTGTTAACAAACCTATGAAAACAAGAAGATAAAAAGTTAAACATTGTTTAAATAAAAAATATGCACTTTCATTTTTCTCCTAAAAAACCAGAACTCCTTCTGTGAAGCTCAAGGCTTTATTTTCCAGGGGCATACAGCTGAGACATCCAATAGCCATAGGGAAAGTCACACTCAGGCTGAAGTTCTCAGTTCCTCTGACTTCTGTGGATTTTATTTTCCATGATTTTGTCTTCTGTGTCTAATTCATATTGTAAAGCAGAACAGACATTCAGCTCACTTCAAGAGTGATGGGTTTATTTCCACACCATATTCAATAGATTAACAATGGCATCGAGCAATAGCAGCAATGTCATACATAAAGTCTGCCAGATGCTCAAATTAAAATAATAAAGGAGAAAACAGCTCAGATATGACGGTATTTTATGTTTTTCAATTCGATGCAATTCTAATCACTTTTTCAGAAATTCCTGTGAAATGAGCATTTAAGTTATTCTCTAGACAAAAGGAAATGGGTTTGGTTTTTTTTTCCTCTTCTGGTGGTTATTCAATTATTTCCCTAGAGGATTAAGGTTATTCAAAGAGGGAAGTAGTATCATTAGGATTAATTGAGAATATCATAATTAAATCAATACACCAAAATAATTTACAAAACAAAAAGTCTCTGGCGAGACCAAAGCAGAATACCAGTGTGTCTACCAGTACAAAAGGCACCTTAAATATTTGTCATTACTGATGCATCCACTTTTCCTCCCTTTCCAACCTCTCTGTTCTTGCATCACATGACAAATAATCCACGTAAGGAATAAATGGAAACTGAAATAAAACTCCTGGAGCCTGAACGTTGGTGAACGCCCAGCCAGTGCATCACTCAGGTGTTCGGAACCCGAAGGCAGCGCCAGCCTTGCCTGCGGTGCCCACGGTTCGGGACGCTCATGGGAAGCAGCCCGTGGCCATTGCCAGCGGCACTGCCCTTCGCTGCCCTCCGCGCTGCACTCACCTGTGCCCTGCGGCAGCTCCTGGGGGGCTCCTGGCGCGCCCTCCGGGCCAGCCCCGCCGGGGGGCTCGCCGGGGGTCCCGCCGGGGGCGCTGCCGTTGGCGCTGGGGGGCTCCGGCGCGGCCGGGGGGGTGCTCGGGGACCCGCAGGCAGGAGCAGCAGCAGGAGCAGCCGTGGGGCTGGTGCTGGAGCTGCCGGGCCCAGAAGTGCTCTGCTTGGTAAGACTGGGGGCTGGAGGGGTCACAGTTTTGTTCTCCGGTTCTGCTGGTGGTTGCTCCGTTCCCAAACCACTCGGGACCGACGTCTCTAGTCCCTGCCCTTCTGCTTCTCCATCCAAAGCGTATTGCTCGTCCCCTTTCTCCAGGGAGCCAGTGACTTTCTTGCAGGCTTTAGTCAGCAAGAGTTGGCCAATCTTGTCTACTTTCCCCTTTCCCTTGCTCGATGAAACAGGGCTGCGCCTGTTCCCAGACCCCGGGCTGCTCGTAAGCAGCGGTGAAACCACAGGTCCAGACTGCACCGCTGACACAGAGCCCTGCTCCCCGGAGCCACCACCCTGGGAAGTCTCCTCCGCACTGCAGTCCTTGACTTGCTGAGCAGGAAGGTGGGAAGCAACACTGGAAGAAGTTGTAGCAGAAGAAGGCAGCTGAACAGGAGATGCCAAGGGGTTCAGAACCAGTGACCTGCTGGTGGGAATACTGGACACAGGACTGCTGGATGATGTGCTGGGAGGAGCAGGCGCGGAGGAGAACTTGATACTCTGTGGGATATGCAAAGGACCGACAACTGCAACCGACTGCGGCATCAGGCTAGAGCTGGAAGTCATGGGGGCTGCTGGAATCGTGCTGGACTGAGAGCCCTTCATAACCTGAATTATTGAGGATGAGTTTATAAACACCGGTGTAATGAACTGTGGCCGGGCATTGGACTGAACCGCTGACTGTCCCTCTGAAACCATCACTTTGTTCCCCACGTTGGGCATTGTGACAACAGTGGACACTAATGCAGGTTGCAAGTGAGATGGCAATGGAGCTGATGTATTAGCAGCAGATGTAATGGGGTTGGAAGTCACAAAAACTGTTATCTGGTTGGGGGGCAAAGGACCTGAAATAGAAGAAGAACTGACGGGCCTCTGCATTACTGGTGGAACACTCTGTGCCATGCTTGAGTTTACTTCTCCCATTTCCTGGTGCCCTGGATTTGGACAGGGCTCATTATTTTGAGGCAAGTTAAGCGAATTAGATGGCTCCTTGGTCAGGGATGAATCCTGCAGTGGAGGAATGACAGCTATCTTCTTTAGCTCTTCACCAGTGGTGACTATTGGTGCCATTTCAAGACCAGGCAGCCCAGGGGGCTTAATGGTTACATTAGGAGCTCCAGAATTGTCAAGAAGTTGACTTAAAGAAGTTGGGGCCTCCCTCATAGCTGGAGATACCATGGTTTTACTTTCCTCCATGACTGGAAGCTTGCTAGTGTCTAAGCCTTGGCCATCTTTTTTCGACTGTTCTTCTGGAACCAACACTTTCATTTCTGGAGTAGGGATACCTTTCAGTTCCACACTGGTCTGGTCTTTGTTACCTTGGACACCTTGTGCACTCTGGCTCTCGGTATCTTGAGGCACACTAAGGGTCTCCTTATTGTCCTCAGGAATGCCAGTCGCAGCAGGTACGGAAATTACAGGATTCTGGATGCTTTGCACAGGATTATTTTGAAAGCTTGTAGTCACAGGTGTTGGCAAAGAAGAGGGACCAGCCATCATATTTCTTTGTAATTCCATGTTCTGCAAGAGAGATGGATTCTGCTGAGTTGTCAATGATAATTTTGCTGCTTTTGAATTCTGTCTGCCAGGGCTTGGTGTAGTTTTCCTACTGGATCCAGGACTGGACCTTCGACTATTGCTTGGGCTTGCTCTCTTTGTTCCTCCAGAGTTGGTTTGTTTGCCTGAATTAATGACCACACCTTCCAATTTGTGTGACTGTGAGGCAGTAAAACTAGACTGATTGTTAATTGTGAGATTTGATGGGGCTTGTCCAATGGCCTTTAAAGTAGTGGGATTCAGACCCTGCTGATCAAATCCTCTATTGAGATTGGGCCTGGGAGGTAAAGGAATATTGATCTGGGGAGGGAATAGACCAGCTATAGAAGCATTGAGCCTCTCTGGAGACAAGCTGATTTCTGAAGGTTCTGTGCTGGGTGGACGGTTATTAGGGGTCTGAGGATAGTATGGCCTTGGGCTTGCTCTGTTTGGGGTTTTAGGCCTTGAAGTTTGGGATGGGGCAGCAACATTTGGAAAATGGTGTGTAAGAGCACTGGGCAAAGAACTAGACTGCTGCTGGGGACTTGCACCTTGGGCAGCTGAAAGCGGGGACGGTCCAGGCTTGGGCCCTGCCATCATTAATTGGTTCTGTGAAACTACTAAATGAGATGTCAAATTATTCTGAGCTCCTGATGTTGGGGGTCCCTCAGCTCCACCTCCTTCTGGAAGCGAGGATACTGATGACACCTCTCCAAGGGGTGAGCTGGAAGGATTCTGTACATTATCTGGATAAACCATTTTTCTTGCATTATTTCCCATAGCAGGATTGCCTGGCAAGGTAATTCTTTGCTTATCAGGAGACGGAGGCACCGCTGCAGGCCCCTGGAGGTTCACCATTACCGGCACGTTCCCACTCTGCTGCCCCGGCATGCGCTGAGCATCTGCGTTCAGAGGCCCTCGGGGGGGGTGAACTCCTGGTGGGACAGGCAGCCTGACTGATTTGGGCTCCTGCTGCATCATCAGCATCATCATCATCTGCTGCTGCTGCTGCTGCGGTGTCTGGGCGGGCGCCTGGGCTTGCTGGGGAGTTGGCTGGGGCTGCTGCTGCTGCTGGGGCTGCTGCTGGGGCTGCTGCTGCTGGGGCTGCTGTGTGTGTGGCATGAGCTGAGGTGGCATCTGCTGAAGTGGCCTTTGCTCCACTGGCTGAGATGGATAACCTAAGACAACAGGATGACACATTCATTAAAACCAACCAAAGATCAGGGGAAGAAAAATTTCAGTATCAAACAGGATTGGATAGAAAGTACAGCCTGGAGCCTGTTTATCTGGGGCGAGAGCCACATTAATGTAACAGGCCATGCAAACAAGGCCAGAGATTTTATTTAATTCATAAAAATATTTTTACTTAATGTATGACTTGCATAGGATTTAACTGTATCAGCTATTAACCCAGATTCATGCCACCTGAAAAGTCTCTGCAACAGCCCACAGACTTGCTTTCACTGACAAATGCAACGTTGGACTTCCAATAATTAATACACCCTAAAACAAACCCAGGAGTCTTGACAGCCCCTGAGGGTCATGGACCACTGTATCTGCTACAGACCTGACACCTTCTGGTGTACAAAGTGAATCCTGCCATGTATTACTTGGCCAAAAACAGTGTTAAGATCCACTTGTGTGATTTATAACAGAAATCCTGTTGCAGACTTTAGATTAAATCCTCTCTACATGCAAAGGATAATTCCAACTACAACCTCTATTTCTTCTAAAAAATCAGCAAAAATGCTAAATTTTTAAAACATCAGTCTGTAATACAGCTAGAAATACAAAATTTTTTTAGCAATTATGTTATTGCTGAGTAACTGCAGTATTCAGTATGAATACCTGCAACACGATACAGAAGAACCTGACCACCTCTTCATTTTGAGCTAATTCAAAGAGAACATTTAAACAATTGTACCCATTACTTCCTAGGACAAAAAAAGGTTTGAACTTGAATGTGTGATAGCACAAATAAAATAGAACTGTCACAAAGATTAAAAGCTCTCTTATAGTCATTACATTCAGACAATCCACAGAAAAATCCTCCTACCTGGTGGCCTACTGGCAAAATCTGAGAGTTTAGGGCCTGATTTATCTAAATTCATTCCTTGGTCTCCAGACAGCGATGACTGATCACTCTCCTCCAGCCCAGCTGGACGTGGTTCTGAAGAACTGAAAGAAAAATAACTGCAATTAAAATTCAGCCCTTACATCAGTGTTTGATTTCTGCTTCTATAACTAAGTACTCAGTTAATTCCTAGCACTTTCCACAGAGCTCTGACGAAACAAGCCAAACTGGAACACAGATCCCAGGCCTGGGTATAGTCACTCCTTTGCCTAAATTACTACATAAAAAGAAACCAGTTGCCTGGTGCTCTATTGATCTTAAAACATTTATTTCTACCTTGAATCTGAGGTTTATACCTAAGAGAATGACAGTGGATATTCCAAATAATACAGCTATATATCTATTCCAGCCAAACAGGCTGGAATGACATCTGTATAGATAACTATGAATAATGCATTTTTAATTTATTTTAAATGTAGCACCCTTTCTTCCAGAAGTGATTTACTTGCTCAGAGCATCAGAGACCTCCAATAGCATCACAGCAGAACTGCACTGGTATGTGAGGCATTGCAGTGACCCTCCAGAGCACCGACCTGTGCATGGTACGGAGGCTCCCTAAGTGACCCCACAGTGGTCTGGGCTGGAAGAGACCTTAAAACTCATCTCCTTCCCCCCCCTGCCATGGGCAGGGACACCTCCCACCAGCCCAGGGTGCTCCAAGCCCCGTCCAACCTGGCCTTGGACACTTGCAGGGATCCAGGAGCAGCCACAGCTTATCTGGGCTCCCTGTGCCAGGGCCTGCCCACCCTCCCAGGGAGGAATTTCCCCTCAATATCCCATCCAACCCTGCCCTCCGGCAGTGGGAAGCCATTCCCTGCATCCTGGCACTCAAAGCCCTTGTTCTAAGTTCTCCTCCAGCTCTCTTGGAGCCCCTTTAGGCACTGGAAGGAGTTCTAAGGTCTCTCCAGAGCTTTCTCTCCTCCAGGTGAGCCCCCCCAGCTCTCCCAGCCTGGCTCCTGAGCTGGGGGGCTCCAGCCCTTGGAGCATCCCTGGGACCTCCTCTGGACCTGCTCCAACAGCCCCACATCCTTCTTGTGGCCCAGGGCTGGAGGCAGCTCTGCAGGTGGGCTCTCACCTGAGTGGGGCCGAGGGGCAGAACCCACCCCTCCCTGCTGCCCATGCTGTGGGATGAGCCCAGGCCAGCAGGATGTCCTCAGGACAGCAGAATGTGCCCAGCACAGCAGGATGTGCCCAGGACAGCAGGGTGTGGCCAGACCAGCAGGATGTGCCCATGCCACCAGGATGTGCCCAGGCCAGCAGGGTGTGCCCAGCACAGCACCATGTGCCCTGGACAGCAGGGTGTGCCCAGGCCAGCAGGATGTCCCCAGGCCAGCACCATGTGCCCAGGCCAGCAGGATGTCCCCAGGCCAGCAGGATGTCCCCAGGCCACCAGGATGTCCCCAGGCTGTGGGTGCACATTGCTGGCTCACATACAGTTTTTCACCCCCCAAGTCCTCCTGGGGTACCTGATGCTCCAGGAGACTCTCCAGGACAATTTAAAATCGCTGACTCAATGCCCAATACTTCCACTGAATCAAGACAGCTTTTGCAGACTCAGGAAAAACCCCAAATTTCTACAGCTATCAATATATATGGTCAGAACACGTAGAATAAAGAGGGACGAGGAGTAGAAGATCCCAACTGCTTCTCATGAACATAAGAGGGCTATGGGGAGATCTACAGAAAAGCTCTAAGCTAAAATTAAAGACATCAGGGTAAGTCCACTGGCAACAAAGAGAGACAGAATGGTGCAGAAATGCCACAGGGAAAAGACACTTCCAACAAAATAAGAATTTGAAGTACATAAGGGTGGAGAGATCCATCAAATTTCACTGGAGAGTAACAGTTCCTGGTGCCTGCAGAGCTGACGTGGAGACGCCCTGGCCTGTCCTAATTTTCTATCAGCTACCTAATCAACATTCACAAATGACTGGAAATCCCTGAGTTTTGTGGGTCACAACATTAACCAGGAGGGAAGGAAAGGAGAGAAATGGGGCAAACGCAGAGCTGTTCCAAGCATTTGGAGTGAGACCCTGTGTCTAACCCAGCACACAGCCAATCTCTGCGAGGCAGGTGGTGCAGACTTAGATGCCTCTACCAATAAATCTGATGAAAACTGGCAAAATGCATAGATATGCCCCAGAGCATTATATTAGGAGCCACAAATGAACAAAAATTCTGGCAGCAAAATCACCCGGGGGAGCTGCAGCCTTTGATGCACGTGCCAGCCACGTGAATTGAAAGAACTGCCTAAAGTTGTGAAAACAATCTCGAATTTGTAATTTTGCTATTTATGATTTATTTATAAATAGTGGGAGATTAAAAATGCAACAGTTAAAGATCAGCTACAAGCCAATACAGAGCACCACTGGACAGAGAGGTTTAACCTAGAAAACTATACTGGTTCAAAACGGATGCTTAGATGTCCTGCCAGACAGATCTGCCTGGGCAGCTGTGCAAACCTGGCAAAACACACCTGAGGTTGGTTTGCTCACAAAGAAGAGCAGTTATGGTAGGAAGGACTATTGCTGTTGCTGCTGAAAAATTTCAACATTTGAATGTAGCTGAAATTCACTGGGCATGTTTAGCAACCACCACTCACAAACCACACCTCCTCCCCACACAAATTGTGAATATGAATAACAGGATGACATTTGAGTGAGAGGGATAAGATATTCCATATTTATTCTTCTTTTCTATTGCTGTGAATGTAAAAAAATATAAAAATGTAAATGCACATCAGGTATGGTCTGGATTGTTATCAGCAAACCCTCTGCTCCACCAGCTGCATTCTCAAGGACAGCCTTCAGATACAAAATCTCATGTCAGAGCAGAGAGAGAACCTCAGGAAAACCCAAATGCAATCAAACAAACCAAAAAAAGGTGGCAGCTGCTGGAACAAGGTGAGCAAACATAAAATGACAGTACAGGTGTGGCAGAGTGCCCTGCAACAGCTCCTGCAGCACAAAAAGGCTGGTCCTCTGCTGCTGAGCAAGGGCCATTTCCCAGAGCACTGGGGGACTGTGAAAGGCTGAGTCTGCTTGAGAAAGGCCCCCTGGTCCTGCAGTGCTGGCCCCACCTGCTCTGCACCCTGCGAACCCAAAGGCCAGCAGTGCCCCTGCCCAGAGGGCTCCAGCAGCACACCACATGTTCGTGGCCTGTGCACAGGGGAACATGAAACAACTGCTTGGTTGGGCACGGATTTAACAGAATTAACCAACGTGTTGAATCCACAATCCCATCTCATCCAGCACCTTATTCCCCAGTTTACTGCCCATTCCCTACAGTCTCCAGGTTCAGAACACACACGGTAACACTTTTAAACAACCTACCTCTCCAAAACGTCCTGAGTTACATTCCAATGCCGAGCTGCTCAATTAAGCAAACCCTTAAAACTATTTTAGACTCAGCTGAATAAACTTTTTTCAATAGCTCACTTACTCTATTTACGTTCCAATATTCTCAGTCTGTATTACTAATGGTACTTCTGTTACTATACTATTACTTCTCGGAAATTATTTCTTTTTAACGTGTTTATTAAATTAGCTGCATTTCCACACAAGGTTTGCTGCTCTGGATTCTAAAATTTCTCAAGAAGAATGACAGAGAGGAAGCCAAAAAGCATCCTGTTTGCTTCTGATGCCAAAGAAAGTGATCCAAATTTAATTTAAAAGAAGCAGCAAATCCAAGGCAGGAAAATATTACAGCCACCTTTCACTGCAGTCACCCTCCTTTTGCTGGAGAATAATCTCAGAAACACTTGTGAGAACGGCTCCCTTCTTAATGCTTCTGCAAGGATATAGTCCATTTAGAACTAAAATGCCAATCCATATCAGAACAATCATCCTGCAGGTAGCAATGGCAGAGAACACGAGGTGAAAATTCAAGTAACAGAGTAAGCACAAAGTGGTATTTCCTTTGTTAATTACACTGAAATTTGATTCAAAGCCCTGCTCAGGAATCAGAACCGAGTTGTCACAGTTCAACAGAAAAGCTGCAATTTAGGCTTCTTTTACTGAGAAAACTTTTTAATAAGCAAATAGTCTTGTGGGGCCTTGTGGAGCTCAGGAGAGAATTTTATATATCCATTTACTGATATTCCCAGGCCACACTGAGGCTGGGCACTCATCAGTAAGACCAAGGAAAACAAAATCATAACAAGGGATTTTTTAATGATTAATGGATCTTCTTTTCAGAAGACAATGTCAGCTCTTCTGCTTCCTCTGAATCCTGCAACTTCCACGGCAAGGCACTTGATACAGCAGGGGTTACTGTTAGTGGAATCTACTGGGACTGGAGGAGCTCCTGCCTGTGTCACTGTTCCCAAGTCACCCCCAAGCTGCAGACCAGCCACAACCTTGATTCTGGCCAAGTTAATCTACCCAGGTTTGCACAGCTGGCCACAGACGGTGTCCTCCTCCTCACACCATGATTGTATACAACTACACAGCAGGTATTTGAAAAGCTTTTTTTCATGGCCTATTAAATTAGCATGCTTTGCTTTACCTTACAGCATTTCTGCATTTTATTTTTGTACTAGTTAAGCCAGTTAATGATTGTCACAAAAGATCACTTGCTATAGATTATGTGAGTTGCTTCAGTCCAGAATTAAGATTTCATGAGATTATTAATTTCATCTTCACAAAGGAATCCTGACATTGTGCAGAAAATGCAGGCTGGGGCTACGCACTGATAACCAAGGGAAAAATTAAAACATTAAACAGTTGCTTAGTACTTGATGCCATCTTCTCTTTGTACTGAACTGGACATGCATCCCTGGGAACGGCTTCATCTTAAAGACATAATGATCATTCAAAAGAGTAGGACTGGTGGAACCAGAGCCACATTAGAAGCTTAATGTGCCACTGCTACCTTTTTGTTTGGTTTTAAGAATTTAATTTTGATATTTGAATATTCCTGTGTTAAAATTTTACATGCCAAGTTTTTCCATTTTTCCTAAAGCAAACTGAAAACAATCCCCAGAAGTTCCATCAGGTGGATTCCTGTCAGTGTCCCTGGGGCTCATCTGCAGCATCAGGGTAATTAGATATAGTGTATCTGCCTCCATCATTTCAGAGGAACAATGGCACAGCAGCAGGATCTACCCTGTATCAGTGTTAGCAGACTGTGAATGCCAAACGGTTGCAGGACAGCTGGCCAAAGGAGAATACACTGGCCAAAGAGGAAAGAAGAGATTCTGCAACCTTGTATTTCCACTAAACAGGCACATTGATTCATTTCTTCCAATGTTACAATTTGCCTTCTCCCTTCTCAAGAGCTGTGGGGCTTTTTTCCTTCCTAATCTCTCCTAGGCCAGGAAGACGAGCACTGCTTCGACCTCTTAAGCTTATACAGCACCAGGTTTCTCCCTCTAAATTCGAGCTGCAGCTTCAACTAACAGAGAAGTTCAGCTCAATTCCAGGCAGAAATGTGTCAGGATATACACATAATTCAGGAAACAACCCCCAAAAATCTCTATTGCACATGTTTATGGAGGCTTCTAATTCTTCTGAAAGTACTTCTTTGATTGTGGCTGTCAGACTGCTCAAAAAGGCAGCCTCCTCTTCCAAGGGCTGTGGCACCATGGGCCACATGCCAAACTTCCTTTACCCAGTAAAGGTAAGGAATGATACTGGTATAATTGGGTTTATAACTGAGTTTGGATATTTGCATGTTATTTTTAATCTTGAACAAATATTCCAATGACAGACTCTTGAGAGTAACTCTTGCAAGAAATTGCTACAACATGAATTAATACAGGTCCTTTCTCACCAGTTACTTGCTGATAAAATATTGACAAGGTGCCTGTGGAGCTTCCCCACGCCCCTTATAAAAAACACTGTAATGTTTAACCTACGTTGTTTGTTCTAGCTGTTGATTACTTTTCTTCTTCCTTGGGGGCTTCTTCTTCTTTGGCTTGTTGGCATTCTGATTATTTTGTTTGTTGTTCACACCAAAGTGTCCTGCTGATATATCGCTCTGGAGAAGGTTAACCAAGAGTGGACTTGTGAGCGTCACATCTTTATTGACAGGAAACACCGGGTTCTGCCCACAGGAAACCTGATTCCCATTTGGTGTTCCACTAAACCCCGGATTGAAAGGCAGCCCATGGCCAGAGAAATGACTCCCTGAATTGTTGTTTCCTTGCATTCCTTGCATATGAGAAGGCACCATGTTTGGCTGCTGCACAGGAACCTCAGGTAACATCTGTGTCAAGTTCACATCGTTGTTGGTTGTAGGAGTAGTGTCCCCAAGCTGCTGAGATATGTGAGGACCAGGGCCAGTGGGTCTTAAAACTTGTCCTTGAATTCCCATCACCTGAGAAGGGTTCCCATTCACAGGACCTTGCTGTGCCATCATCTGCCCAGTGAACTGCACCATATTTCCTTGCATGTTTGGGGTTGGTCCTCTCATCAGCTGAGCTGGCCCTGTCATAACATTGGACTGGTTTTGAGTACTAAAAGGCTGTTTATTTCCTTGCATCTGAGTGGTCATCATCTGTTCCATCATCGAGTTTTGCTGTAGCAAGACCTGGCCCTGAGGTCCCATCATCTGACTGTGTGTGGACATCATCTGCTGTCCCTGCTGGGGAATCATCTGTTTGGGTGGGGTCATCCTTTGGGGAGAGGGACCAAGATTTTGGTTTTGTGGTGTCACCATCATTTGGCCTTGTGGCATGAGCTGAGTTCGAGAAAGTATCATCTGGTTTTGAGGGTTCAGCGATCCCTGAGCCTGAATGTTCACCATCTGTCCTTGAGAGGACACAATTTGCTGATGCATCCCCATAAGCTGGGACTGTGGTCCTTGCTGAGGCTGTCCCTGCATGTTGCCCATGTTAACCTGTGGCACCCCGGTAGCACCAGCCTGCTGGTTGTTCATATTTCCATGAAGTCCCATTAGATTGGTCTGCATCATATTTGGTGGCCCATGTGCTGCTTGCATCTGAGTTTGCGGAGGTCCAGATCCTTGGCCACCTTAAGAAAATAAAAAGAAAACACCAGTAAGAGACTAAATGGTGTAAAAGTTTTCACACCTTTTGATGTTGAGTAAGTACTCCAGATTTGATTTCCTTCCTTTTCCAATGAACTGAAATATCTCACATATTTGCAGTTCTGGAATGTGATATTTGATGTGACAGATACATGTTAGTTCACAAAACTGAACATCACACATCTCAAAATAAACACTTTGACTGGTACTTCCCCCGTATCCCACTGCAGAGGACGGAACAGAAACTTAATTTTTCAGTTGTGATGTGTACCTAAGTTTGAAAATCTTCCATAATGTCACCTAACTCAGCAGAGTAACTCCTAACCAAAATAAGGGCCAAACCCTGAGGTTACTTTACAATGCGTTAAAGAATAAATCCATGCAGAGTACTGATGAAGTTACATTCTCAGGGTCTCCACAAGCCAGACAAAAGACCAATGATTGAATTGTTAAATGGAGGCATTTCTGAACTAAAGATTTAATTCTCACATTACAAGCAGACTTCCAAAGCTTTCAAAGGAACTAATAAATAACTTTTTCAAAGCAGAACAAGATTATTCTGTTATTATGTTTCTAAGACAATTACACTTTTTTTTTTTTTCTGGACAAGAAATTCTTTTTGTGTTATAACTTTATTACCCCGTGCCTCCAAATTTCAGTGCTACTTTCATTCAGCTTCTTAACAGCTACTTCTGGAACCCAGGACCACAGTCTCCATCAGTAACAGCTGTGCTGTTCGAGAATCATGAATGGCCTCACGCTTTTCTTTTCCTTATCCAGCAACACACACAGAATGTTGCTGCAGTCCCAGCCAGCACCTCCCCATTAATGGCAAGAGTTCATGGTCTGGGATCTGAGTAACACAGGCAAAGGCATCCTGTGCTCCAAAAGGAAAAAGCTGAGGAACACCCATTGCAGTCAGACCTGTGTGCTGCACATTCTGGCTGGTTGGCAGCTGCGGTGCTCCGCTGTTCCCTGCTGCTCCTGGAGCTGTGGAAGGCACCTGACCTTGCAGGAAGTTCTGGTTAGCCTGGCCTGCAGGGAACCCTGGGGGGAGGCGCTTGGGCATTCCTGAACAGGAGAATTTTCTTATTAGTAAATACGGAAAACAGGAAGAAATAAAAAAAGAGAAAATCTGTAATTGGAGAATACCTTTGAGTCTGTGTTGTCACATTACAGGTTTAGGCAGAAAGTGGTTTTGCCAATATACAAAACCCACTGAAGACATTTATAGTTATTTTCTGTGCAATAATTCTGCCTAACAAATTACCATGACCCATTTCAATCTGTAATTTAAGTACAAAACTTACCACACAGAGAAGGTGAAAAGTTCATGTTTGACTTTTAGAAACTAGAAATTAAAGTAGCTTGTTGCTTTCTGCTGCACTGCATCTCAACTCTTAGCAGGCCTTTAAACTTACTCCATATACACAAACAACTGGCATTTTTGTTACAGTGGTGCTCATCTCCACCAACTCTGACAGTAACACACCGGGCACACACTCCTTAGTAGTGCTGCTGTGTACACACACTCAAAAGGTCTTCTCATCCAAGAGTGGGCTGAGGAACCTCATGGGTCAACATGTCCTGCTGCTCATTCAAGCAACCCTGCTATTCCTGCTGCAAGAGCAAGGAATTCTGTCAGGCCCTCCTCTGGCACAATGCCCACACTTTGGCAAATCACAACATCAGAACGTGCCCTGGGACAGAGAGAAAACCTTCCCTCTACCTGCCAACGTCAGCAGCAGCACAGATGGATTCGCCAGAACCCACTTCTTTTTACCTCACTGTCAACCAAACACCTGAGATTTAGAGCAAACCCTGTCCCCCTCCTTATTCTTCTGACCCAGTGCCAGAATGGGACTCTCGTTCCTTCTGTAGTTACAGCTTTCTTGCACACTTAGTTGTGCTCCCTGTGTTAACTAACCTGGGCTTAGGTTTGTAATTAATATTTCAAGGTAATCAAGTCTACAGGTCAAACAACAAGATACATCTGTAAATATGGAACACAGACTTCTGGAAACACCACATTACTGGACTCTAGTTTGAGTTCTGCTAAACTTTTAGGCAAGGTTTTCACACAGGAATGCTTGAACTGAGAAAAAAAGAAAGGGTTAGCTTGGCCTATTGCAAAGCTGACATAAATTCTGATTTGCTAAATTACTGTGTGAAACGGTGAGTAAGTGTTTGAATTCATTCATTGACACCAAACCATTAAATACAAGTAGGAAAAATCTGTCATTACAACTTAGTTAACATAACTCAAGATGGCTTAAAAATATAAACATCCATAATTACAACTTAATTAACATATAAATCCGAGCAAAGAATGAGCATGCACAGAAGTCAGGCAAAAATCTCAGCAAGTGGGAGCAACACAGCTTTGTTGAGACCAAAGAATCCTGCCTTGTTATATCAGCTGAGGATTGCTGATTTAAGCAATAAGGTCTGCAGTGAAGCCAAATTATGTATTTTGATAGTTTATTTTGCAGTGTCATTTTTAACTCAAGATTGTGTTTGTAGTAGGTTTACTTAGGAAGGAAGAACACAGAGATTATACTGCCTAGAGGTCATGGCTATGATTCCTGATGGGGATATGTGGCCAGTGAGGCAAAACTGCAGGAAAATGTGACTATAATAAATAATTAGTAACTGCCTCCAGATGGAGACAAGGTAAGATACACCAAGTATAGGGCACTGGCAGATCCTAAAAGGAGAACCTTGAAACTGAGACCGTTCATCTGAATTCAAATCAGACCCATGGTACAAACAGTGCAAACAAGAAGCTTGTTCCAATCGGCAGACCAAGAAACAGGAATTCCTTACAGGTTTTGGGCAGATTTCAGACGTACAACATGAGAATGCAAGAGACTAGAATGTATTTATGTATGTGTGGGTGGACAAAGAACATGGCTTATATTTTATAACTACATAAAGAAATTATTTCAATGGCTTAAGCAAGAGTTTGTGCATGGGGCCTGAGAGCAGCCATCCAAGAGAAAGATGAACAAACACGTGAGCAGAGAGAAGCACGACAAGTCTGCACAGAATTACAAGAGACTCAAGGGTCAAAAAACACCAAGGACACAAAAGAGATCTTGGGACTGATCAAAGAAATTCCTTCACTGTCAGAGAAGAACTCTAGGAGCAGTAAGGAAAAGATGCGAGTGCGTTGGTTTGAAGAGAAAACTAAAGACAACACAGCCAAAGGAGAAGTTAAAGCATTCCTTAACCTCTAAATTTGAGAGCAGGGAGTATAACAGCATGACAATAATAGCTCTTTCCTCTTTAAATGGGAAGAAACTGATGACAAAGACAATATCAAGAAGACACATCCACAGCTTTGAAAGGAAGATGCAAAACAATGCCTCATTTCTGTAGCAGAAAATGTAAATGGTGATAGAGGAAGCTGAAGAGAGAAAGAAAATGTTCGTTTGCTTCCATTACATTCTCTCTCAAAAAAATCCTCCCCCTTCCCCCAAAAAAAGAACAACCCCAAAACAAAACAAAATTCCTCCACCATCTCTGAACATGCTAAGCTTGCTTAAAGGCAACAGGAGAACTGTCAAGAGGATGACTGTCAGTAATGGCCAGTAATGGCTGCACACAGCAACTCCACTCTGCAGGGGCCCAGAGCCCACCCGTAGGTCAGCACCGTGACACTGCAGGACAGAGACACGGAGGAGGAACCGAGTGATGCTGATGATAATTCACCCATACACTTCAATACCTCACTTATGCCTTGATTCTGTCTCATACAGGACCTTTTCAGAACTAACAGCAACCTCAGTTCTAGCCATTTTATGTTTCTTTTCTTTTTACAGTAAAAGAAAGTCTCAGTACTTCTTACCTCCTAAACCGGGGTGTAAACCTTGTGGACCTTGGTTTTGCTGCTGCATCACCATGAAGTTGGGGGGCACACTGCCCTGCTGCACCATAGGATTACGACTGGGAGAGGTGACAGGCTGCTGGAATCCCTGGGGCAGCGTGCTGCTCTGGGGAGCCCTTGGTCCCAGCGGCTGCTGCGTCTGGCTCACCGTTGGAGAGGAGGCAGGAGAGCCCTGCTGGAAGGAGGAGGGGGAGGAAGCAGGAGACTTGTTGGTCAGGTGGGGCTGTTGTAGTGGCGTAGGAACCCGGGAGGGCCCTCCCTGAAGGCTTTTCATTTGAGGAGCAGTAAACTGGCCAGGATTGCCCATTTGGGGAAAGTTTGAGTGAGCCTGGGAAGCTTGCTGGCTTCCAAAAGGATATGGAGGTGGAGGATGAGTAGGAGTTTGTACTGTTGCTAGAGATGGTCTTGCTTGAAGTTGCTGCTGCATTTGTCCAGGCAACGGGGCCTTTTTCCAGCCCTGGTTTATTGTCAATGTACCCAGTGCTCCCTGGGTTGGAGGAGGCTGAAGTGCTCCAGAAGGAAGCTGGTTCCAGCCAGGGGGAACTGGAACCTGTGCTGGTGAAGTGAATGAAGGTCGAATACCCTGCTGGGGCTGCTGATGTGGCTGCGAAGGACGATTCTGCAACTGCTGCTGCTGTAGCTGCTGAAAGTTGGCTGAGTTCATCTGCCTGTTTACAGGAACTGACTGCATTGAATGGAGCTGGGGAGCTAAAGATCCAGATGGATGATTTTGCTGCTGGATATTTAGCCCAGATAAGAGTGGGTCCATTGCATCTATTAAAATAGCAAAGAAAAGCAGAAAAAAATAACCTAAGGCAGACAAAACCCATCCCAAAACAAGAAAGGCTAAATTGCTTGCTTGCATTTGCTTACTCTGCATAAAAATTCACACTCCAGTTTCCAATTTCTCCAACAGACTCTAAAGTTTTCAAAATGGCTGAGAGTCCTGGAAGTCAGGGCTTATCAATTTATACCCTCTAAAATACAGCATTGACAGCTCCACAGCACTTGTTACTACAATCTAATGTGAGCCATCTACATACTTAGAACTGTAGAATTACAGCATTTCTCAAGCTGGAAGGGACTCATAAGGACCAAGTCCAACTCCCTGCTCCTGGCAGGACCACCTAGAACTAAACAATAGGACCAAGAGCATTGTCCAGACCCTCCTGGAGCTCTGGCAGGCTTGGTGCTATGACTGCTTCCCTGAGGAACCTATTCCAGGGACCGACCAGCCTCTGGGTGAGGAACCTTCTTCTCCTAATGTCCCATGTGAACTTCTCATGATGCCCCTTCATTCCACCTCCTGGTGTCCCATCGCTGGTGCCCAGAGAGAGGAGATGAGCCCCTGCCCTGGCTGCCCCCCATGAGGCAGGTGCAGACTGCCATGGGGTCACCCCTCAGCTTCTCCTCTCTGAGCTCAACAGGCCAAGTGGCCTCAGCTGCTCCTCCTCAGTGCTGCCCTCAAACCCTTTCCCCATCCTGGTCCCCCTCCTGTGGCCACACTCAAGGCCTCTGATGTCCTTTGTGTGCTGAGGTGCCCAAAGTGCCCCCAGGAGCTGAGGAGAGGCCACCCCAGAGCAGAGTGGGAGAGACCCCCCTGCCCCAGGCAGCACTGCTGGACCTGCTGCCCCAGGCCAGGGCTGGCCCTGGGGGCTGCCAGGGCACTGCTGGCTCCTGAGCCCAAAGCCACCGATGCCCTTCCCCAGGGCAGCTCTCCAGCCTCTTGTCCTCCAGTCTGTACATGTCACTCACTTGTTAGGGCTATTCATACCAGTTAAAAAAATTATGGTAGTATCATAAACTATTATTCCCTGAATATTTAAAACATTTACGACAAATGCCATCTGTAAGAATAAATAATGCAGAGCTCTACAGAATTTGGCAAGTACTTGCCACCATTTTATGCAGGGACAAATAATAACCCACCCCATTTTTCTGTAGTCCCAAAATGGAAATAAGCTCCAACTATCAGAATTGTGAAGAACAAACTCTAAATATTCACTTCTCCAGATCCCCAGTCCTAATACTTCTAGTCTACCTACCCCTCCTGAAAGGTATTTGTGCTCAGTCTGGGGCATCTGCTTCCTACCAGAAACATTCTTGCCTCACTGAACAAATCCTTGTCTTACCTTTAGCTGGACATAAAGTTCAGTAATAAGAGTTCGGATGGAAAAATACCACTACCACTGCTCAACACAAAATACCAACGAGGCTGGTGACTTATTAGGCACCCAAATCATTTGAAAAGTTTTAACAAATTAACTGGGGCACAGAGGATTCCACAGAAAGAGAAGCTCCCAGAAGGGCAGAGAAAAAGCTCCAGGGCAATTCTGGAGTGTTCTCATGAGGACACGCTCAAGCCTGTGTGCCGAATAATGAAAACACAAGAACATTTTCAGGTCTAAGTTTTCATGACTAAGTTTTACCACCTGGCTGCGAGGAAGGCCGAGGTGTTCGTGGCTGCAGCTCAGCACTAGCACCACTTGCTACCATAGAGGTGGGCACATTTCCACTCTGGGACATCATGACAGCTGTAGCATTGCTCATTCTTATTAAACCTTAGAAAATAAAAATAGAAATTATCAAGTCTTGCAGTTTTTACATAGAGAAGAATTTCAGATTTTTTTCTTTTAACAAAAAAAATCATACTCGTCAACAAAACATTTCTTCAGACTTCAAGAACTGTTTGAAATAACCTGAGGATGCACCTCTCTGTCTGAAAGCTCAGATTCCCTGATAGCAAACAAAGAAGTTCAGGTCATGCTAAAGCATTTTCTTTAACACAAAATGTTTAAAAAGGATATAAAAGGAAACACTACTGATTCATGAATTAATGTGAGCCTGACTTGCTGCTGAAATCATGAAGTGACAAGAAAAAGTTATAGATGTAACTCAGGTTTGCAAAATCTGAAACTAGAAAGTAATTGAGATATTGCAAGAGAGAAAAAAAATCCATGTTTCACTTTCACAGGCTGATATTTTATAAAATTATTGATATTGTTGCCCTGTAATTGCTGTTATATTTATACTGTTTTACCTGCAGACAGGAAATGAAGGTCATGATTGACACAGCAGAGAGCAAAGCCCTTCTTGAAGTATTTTACATTCTTTGTTAAGCACAATGATTTCACTACCATTTAATGAGGTTTCTACAGGGTTGTAATGTTTTTTTCATTCCTTCTCATCAACAGCCACAAATGCATCTTACATAAGCTGACCAAAAATGTTCCTGTTTTTTTTTAGTTGCTTTAAATCCTATTAACAAAAATATTATTTATTTAGCCTTATGATTCAGCTATAAAATAAATTACATAGCAACTTTCTTTGTAAAAACTCTTTGTGAAGTCTGAATTTTGTAGTTGAAAATTCCTTATCCACAGAAACTGCTATAAAATGTAGTTAATGAAACTACACCTCTTCATAAAAATTCCTTCTCTATGACCAGATCTTGAAAGTTTCTCACAAACAGAGTAGCAATGACAGTGTCCTGTCCTTCCCCTTCTAATGGATTTAATCTAAAAGTTTATTCGTTACACTGAATAAAGGCTTATGCTCATTGCCCAAAAGGGAGCCAAACAGAACACTGTGAATTTGTGCACATTTCCAAGTAAAATCTCTGCACTGGCCTCGTCTGCTTTAACAGGCTTTATGTAACAAACAAAACAAACAAACAACTAAACGAACAAAACTCCAAACCATCAAAAAAAAAACCCCAAAAAAACCAAACACACAACCAAAAAACAACCCAAAACAAACCAACTGGCCCCACCAAAATCACTCCAATGTTTGTGGGACAAAATGTGGGCCAAGAATTTAGTTCACATAATAGAGGACATGGTTTGACAGCACAGAACAAGAACGCACATTAATTAAAATTCGGCAAACAGTAGCTGCTATAACCGGTGAAATGCCATGATTAGCCCAGTAACAAATGCCTGAGTGTATAAAGCTGCACCCAGAGCCCCTGGGCAGTTTACCTTGCCCCCCTGGCATGGGGAAGCCCGTTTCCATCCGCACGGCGTTGCTGGCTCCCAGAGGCCCGTTGATCCGCACGTCCTGGCTTCTGCCCGGAGCCAGAGCCAAGTTGATGGCACCTTCCCCTGAAAGGAAGGCACACGTTGGGGGAACGGCACGAGCCAGGAAAGCAGAACCAAGATATCTGCAAAAGGACACTTAAAGGACGTCAAGGAAGGAAGAACAGGCTTCAGCTACACTGTCAGTTCAGAAGGACACGCACCACACCACCCGTCTGGATTTCAATGCTAAGAACAATCAGCAGGACAAGCATTACCTGCCCTTGGTTTCATTCCAAGGGTGCTCTTGGACAATTGTCCACAATAGATATTTTAACTGTGCAAATCACTGACAACTTGTTTTAAAGAAAGCTACATATGAAACAACAGGGAAAGCAAATCAGTGCACATTTTGCTAGCCAACATTCAAAAAACCATTTTTTCAGGAGGTTTCCTGATGCCCAGAGAATTTTCACCTTTTTGTTATTAGTAAATGTTATTAGTAAATTAGCTGAAGTCTGGAGCTACCTTTTCACTGACACTAAAGTAGTAACTTAGAAGTCTTGCAACATTAACCAAGTACACAAAGCCATTTATTGAGTCTACTGAAAATTGTAGCTTTGGAAGCAAATTTGTGTGAAATACCTTCAATCTGAACTGAGAGAATGCCCAGGTCTCGAAGCTGTTGGTTGTTATTCTGAGCCAGGATTCGCAGCCGCTCGGCAGCTTCCCGAGGGATATTGAAGGTGACACGGACGCTGTTCCAAGGCTCTATTTTCTGCACTTTTAACTTGTTGGAGTCTTAACAGTAAAACAATCAGAGTCGGTGCAAAGGCAGTTTTCAAACATGTATGATGAAATAACTTGATTAAAAGACAGGAAAAAACTGAAACACTGGCTTTGAAAATTGCCAGGGGTTAGTCTCAGGTATCATAGACTTGATTGGGTTGGAAAAGACCTCCGAGATCATCAAGTCCAACCCTTGGTCCAACTCCAGTCCCTTTACCAGATCATGGCACTCGGTGCCATGTCCAATCTCAGTTTGAAAACCTCCAGGGACGGTGAATCCACCCCCTCTCTGGGCAGGCCATTCCAATGCCTGAGCACTCTCTCTGTAAAGAATTTCTTTCTAATATCCAACTTAAATTTCCCCTGGCAGAGCTGAAGCCCCCTTGTCCTATTGCTGAGTGCCTGGGAGAAGAGACCAACCCCCACCTGGCTATAACCTCCCTTCAGGTGGTTATAGAGAGTGAGGAGGTCACCTCTGAGCCTCCTCTTCTCCAGCCTGAACACCCCCAGCTCCCTCAGCCTCTCCCCATAGCACTTGTGCTCCAGTCCCTTCCCCAGCCTTGTTGCTCTTCTCTGGCCCTGCTCCAGCCCCTCAATGTCCATCCTGACCTGAGGGGCCCAGAACTGACCACAACACTCCAGGTGTGGCCTCACCAATGCAGAGTCCAGGGGAAGGATCACTGCCCTGCTCCTGCTGGCCACGCTGTTCCTGTTCCAGGCCAGGACACCATTGGCCTTTTTGGCCACCTGGGCACACTGTTGGCTCATGTGGAGCTTCCTGTCCCTCAGTCCCCCCAGGTCCCTTTGTGCCTGGCTGCTCTCCAGCCACTCTGTCCCCAGCCTGCAGGGCCCCATGGGGTTGTTGTGGCCAAAGGGCAGGACCCGGCACTTGGCCTTATTGAACTTCATCCCATTGGACTCAGTCCATCTCTCCAATCCATCCAGGTCCCTCTGCAGAGCCCTCCTGCCCTCCAGCAGGTCCACACCCCCTCCCAACTTGGTGTCATCAGCAAAGGTAAAGGAGATTTCTCCCACACAGTTGTACAGAGACCACCGTTGCCAAACAGCTTCAGGGATTTTCCAAAAATTAGCAATAAAAAAAATAATCAGATGAAAACCAATGCAATAGTTAACATGATTACTTGATAGTATTACTCAAAATTTGAAATATTCTGTGGATAAACTAGTTTGGAAATATAAGAAAATATCCACTAACACAGATTTCATAGAATTATACATACTAGGTTTGGGTTGGAAGGAACCTTAAAGGGCCTCCTGTTCCACCCCCTGCCACGGGCAGGGCCACCTCCCCCCAGCCCAGGGTGCTCCGAGCCCCGTCCAACCTGGCCTTGGACACTCCCAGGGCTGGGGCAGCCCCAGCTGCTCTGGGCACCTTGTGCCAGGGCCTGCCCGCCCTCCCAGAGGAGAATTCCTCCCCATAGCCCACCTAACCCTTCCCTGTGGCACAGGGAAGCCATTCCCCTTGTCCTGTCCCTCCAGGCCCTTGTCCCCAGTCCCTCTCCAGCTCTCCTGGAGCCCCTTTAGGCACTGCAAGGGGCTCTCAGGTGTCCCTGGATCCTTCTCTTCTCCAGGTGAGTCTCCCCAGCTCTCCCAGCCTGGCTCCAGAGCAGGGGGACTCCAACCCAAGGATTCATGTCGTTCACACAGATTTCNGGGCTCCAGCCCAGGGATACAAGAAATCTGTGTGAACGACATGAATGTGAGAAAAAAACTGACTACAGGAATGACACCCTGGAAATATTTGCTCTGCAAGTGCTTGTGAAACCATCTTTTTTCAAAAAGATCAGTGCCAACAGAGTCCTAGCAGTGTTTCATTAATTTCAACTATATTATTTCATTTTCTGAGAATGTTAAATCTACTGCCAAAAAAGCACATTGAAGTCATGCAAAATATGTAGTTGCAGATTTCTGTGTACGAGTGTTTCTACATTGATCAGTAGCTCTCAAAGTAACAGCAAAAAGGTTGGGCAGTCTTGTTGGATATATTATCCAAACCAATACCTACCTAAATGATTGCTGCAAAATGCATTTAAGGATAATTAAAATACACTTTAAATAAAGGTTTATAAGCTTCCAGTTTCTAGGTTTCTGAAAAGGAAGTCTCTCTGAAAACAGAAAGCATTGGCCCAAATTTTCATCAGCCAGTTCTTTCACTGGAATGCCAGATTCACTAAGAGTTTGCTAATTATTGGATTCTAAAGAACTTGTCAGTTAAGAATGCCAGTACCTGACTCCTGCTTAGAAATCTCTTGTTCTTCACTAATTCACCAAACTCATTCTGCTGCTACAGTAATGGAATTATTACATTCATCTTTATTCTACCTATAAATCTGCTTTTGGCTGGAAACATGACAGGAGTTTTAGTATCCCCTTTTGTGGAGGTTTGAACAAACCTGTATTTACTGTCATTAATGTTCCAATATTTTATATACAAAAACAGCATTATCAGTTTTGGTATTTCTTTGTATTTGTATCCAAGTTTCTCATTTTTCAAGCACTGCACCTGCCAAAACTAACCCCAGGTTATTTACTAACTCCACATTCAGAATATCCTACCTTGCTCTCAATCAGTATAAATATCTTGTCATATGGGTAACTTTCAAATTAATTTGACATTGATTTTAAAAATTTGTTTTCTCATCTGAGGTCTGACCCATGTTTATTAATCCTGTCATGAATATTTATAACAAACCCAGCATGCAAATGCCTCTACATAACAACAGTAACTCTGTGCAGCTACTGATTAAATTAATTTCCATTTAAAAACTACATAATTGATCTACAGTATTAACACACATCCCTTCACACCAGTAACTATCTGTTATTTTATGTCTAATTCCAACTGTTTGAAAGATACAGCTCAAACCAGTAGTATTTCTTCATAGTATTATTGTCTTATTGCAGCTTTTTTATCTTTCTGAGCACCAGCAGCGAGGACCCAGCAACTGATGCCAGCTGACTACATGGACAAGATGGAAAGAAAAGAACAAAGTGACAAAGAAATTGAGTTTGGTTATTTAGAAGTAATACATTATTTTTCTGAAAAGGTATTTGACATTGTTGAAAACAGCACAAGACTACCTAAGTGAGCAGCTACTAGTAATCAGTACAAGACCCTTTGAAAAGATGCTCAGACAGATCTAGATGTGCTGGTAAAAGATGTTGCAAACAGCCTGTTATCAGTCACTTGCTACACAGCTGATCCCAGAGCTGGGGGGCACACAGGGGTATGTGAGAGCACTGCATGTTTCCCACCAGAAAAAAATAATCAATCAGGTATGGCAGGTAAGGGTAGCAGCAAAAGGGCACTAATGTCCTCAATCAACACAGGAACTTGAGGGTGAACCCATTCTCAGATGAAGTGCAATGGTTTAAATCGGATGGTTTGGGCAGTAAAACACATCTCCTGTGTGGACAAGTCTGGTTTCATTTTCATATAGCACAGCCATGTGTAACAGAGGGAAATGAAAGAGAAAACACCCATGTAAAATACAGAAACCAAAGAGGAATGAATGAACTTGCTAACTATACCAGTAGTGAACAACAAAACAACTGCAGACACTTGTAGTATGCATTTCTGAGAAGAAAAACTCCCAAATTCACTAAGAATAATCCCAACAAATCTCATTACAAACTAAGTCAACCCCAATACAATCTATTTACTTGTGCAAGCACCCTGATTCCATAAGTAAGTATTCTGTGGAAAAATGACAAGAAGGTACATTACCCATGTGTAAAAGGCCAGGCACATTCTCCAGTATGGTATCCAGCTTCTGCTCAAAGTCTCTGTCACCTATATTTCCTTTAAAAGCTATAAAGATCGTGGAATCCCTAGGAGCAATCTCCTGTTTGAGTTCATCTTCCTCCAGTTCTGAATCAAAATCCACCTCTAAATCTTCCATAGCTGAGGAGTACAAGGAGGCATAGGGATCTTTTAAGTTGGGCAGATCATCCAAAACCATTGTTTCCAACAATGGGAGCCTGTCAGATGTCAACATGATGCTTGGAAGGGAGAAAAAAATTATAATAAGTATAATAACAACTGTGTAAAGACATTAACAATTGCTTTCAATGGCACACACGATCACTGACAGAAAAACCTACCGGGTGACACAATGCTGGGCTCTGTGAGACAAACTGAGCGAGGCTGAAAACAGCGGCCATGGCAGCATCCAACCTGCTCCTCCACGAGAACAAAGAGAGGTGTTTCCTGACAGGGCTCCTGCTGCATGTGACTTGAGAAGTGTTCCAGTTGATCTAAATGACAGCCAGGAAGAAAGGAAAAAATAAGAGCAAAACTAATTACATTTCTCCCCATATCATAGAGGGGACAAGCAAGCACCCAGTACCAGCCCTGCAGTGCCCAGATGCCAGGCAATTGTAAGACTCACAGCAACAGCTGAATTACAAAAAGATAGGAAGAACCATCAAATTTCATTTTAGAGACTGGAGATACAATAAGTGCAAAATTGTAGGAAAGCCACAGCACGTTTTACCAGGGGAAATGTAGCATTTGACAAATATTTTACTCATACTCAGGGAAATCTCAGGCATACTATGCATGCTTTCTAAAAGTTTGTAAAGATTTAGGTGTTTTCAGCTGCTTTGGCACATTACAACCTGAAATCTGCTCCCCATGTGGCAGTGCACAACTCTTCCCACGCCCCCATATCAGGCTTGGATAAGCATGCATTCAGTAAGTCATGTCCCACACCTGACGGTTTTTACTTTATAAAGTGTCTAAACTTTGAAATAAATTTTGACATTATGAGAGTAACCTAACCTGTTACATGTACAGAAGTACAACCTGCGGTAAGTTATCCCTAATCCTACTGTAGACACCACCAGTATTTAGTTAAAATCCACATTTTCTTATTCCATCACAGGCCATTCTAAGGGCACTTTCTTTTCCAGGTGAGACATCTGCTCTAATAGTCAACAACACCCTGCAGGTACTGCTGAAAGATTCAAACCATCTACACCAACAGCCAAAGCTGATGCCAAACCCAAAAAAGAAACCTGTTCCTGACCACCACTGTCCAATTCAAAACCATTCACCACCCAGGACCGTCAAGACTTTCTAACTCCAAAGCTGTGAGTATTCAGCACAACCCACCCAGAAGGTTTAGTCTGGGACAACACAGGATACAGACTGGGGTTTTGGCAGAGGTTCAAGTTCCCAGCACAAATTAAACCCACAACTTTGAGATTAAAGGTGAGATGCAGATACTGACCAGAAAACAGCCTTTTCTAATTAAAAAAAAACAAAACACCCTAACAGTGCTCAGATTCAGTGCTATGTGTTTGCACACTCACACAATATTGCTGAAGAGACAGTACGACAAAGGGAAAATCAAGGACTTGGAAGCCATAAAACCCCCTTAGCTTTTGGTCAGTTTCTATGCACACACTCACTGTGATTTTATAAAATACAGATTTTTGACTCCCTTCCAACCCTTCCTCACACCAGGCAGGCCAACAGCACTAAAGAATAATCCCCTATTTTACCCTCTCACCCTGCAGCACCAGCCCTCATCCTCACAGGACTCAGATTAAAACCAGAACTAGTTCTGTCTCACAAGCTCTTCTGCAATCCAAACAGAAAATAAGTTAAAACGTTTCACAGTCACTGATCTATTTCCACAGTGTGTTCATATACTACTGTTCTCATGGAAATTTTAAAGATGGGCAATAGAGACATAAATTTTAAAAAATCATTACCAGGCAAACACAGAGACAATTAAAACTCTTTTTTTCCCCCAGACTCCATTAAGTCAAACTCCTCCATTTCATGCCAGGTGCCCAGAAAATGAGAATCACAATTAACAGGAATCTGTGAAAAGCTGTTTCAATTGATTTTCACATGTAATTTCTTGAACAGGAAACTTCCTTACCCAAGCTGGCTTTACATCTACCCTTCTCCTTTTGCATTCCTACATCTTTCATTCCACATCCACTGACTCCAGGGAGAGGAGCTGGGAATCCCACACAAATAGCCTTTTAATGATCAAGCACAGCCATTCTGTGCTATGAATACATCCTATGAAATATAAGCACTATATTTTTAAGAAAATTACATAGAATGTTACTTAGCTGAAAATCTTGAGTAAGTTTTTCAGGGAGAGGAATCTCAGCTCAATATACGTGGCTCTTACATATTGAAAAAGCACAGTTACTCGAGGTGATGGGCTGTTGCACCAGCAGCAAGAAACATGAGTACTTCTGGCAATCACCACCACCAAGGAAATAAGAGTTTATCTGCAAGAGCATAAGCATTTTCAAAGCTTTTTGAATGGAAGTGCCTGAAATCCCCATCTTCTCTGTGAAAGAGCAGAAGACTCCCAGACTTGCCTAAATCAGGGTTTCAAAGAATCCATGAAAATCTTGCAGGTTAGACCAGATTTCATCAACCTCACCTCAACATGCCAAAATCTGACAGGACTTGTTGAAATTATGGCCTTTCATAAACACTATTAAAATAGAGTTTGCTGAACTCCCAAGGACTGCAGGCTCTGTTTCATTGACTCAGAGAACCACAGGACTGCAGGGATATTGTGAGCTGAGGAAACAAACCAAAACTGAGCGTCAAATTTTACCTTCTAAGTCAGAACATGTAGCTATCGCTCCATTTGCGTTTTTTCTTCACATTATGCTCTTCAAGGATCTCTGCTACATCCATCTGCTCCCTCTTCCTCTCAAACACATGCAATTCATACGTTCCTATATTCCTTTATCTGATGTATGACATGAGAAAGTAATGATTTTCAACATCTTCAGGCAGCACATGGTCCATCTCAGAGCAAATGAATCCCAACTGCACCCCTTGTTCCTAACAGTCTCCTGGTTATAGGGCAGAATTCCATAAATCCCGAGCCAGCACCTGACCATAAACAGCGTGTACCTTCCCTCAACACTCTTCCACGTGAACACAAAAAGCTTTCTGCACAAGCACACCCAGGTAAAACTCTGCTCCTTCAATAATCCCTGTCAGCTAGAAGTGCCAGTGGGCTGTGGAGGGTCTCTGACGAGTAAGAACCACACCTGAACTGACCTGTGTAACCACAGCACACCTCAGCAACTCAAGCATTCATGCTCACATGGCAGCACAAAGAAGTCTCTGACCATCATCCTCCCTTCAAAGAGCACACATGGCCTCCTTCCTGCCCCTGCACCTGCTCCTTTAGAGTTTCCAAAGTGGCCTGGAAACTCAGAGCAAGTCTGGTACCATCTCATGGCAACCACCCACCCATGAACCCGGCCTGGGACCAGCTACAGCCACCTACCAAGTGTTACCACATTTATTACTAAGTTGGTCTTATTCAGTTTGGATGGTGGCAGCGAAGTCCTCAGGATGTAGGTTTAGTTAGAGTGTCCTTCTCTTAGATGGATGGCCTTACAGGGCTGAGCGAGCTCCATCTGCCCGGGTTTGGAGTTAGACTTGTCCTTCTCCTAGGATGGCTGCCAGGAGGCTGGTGAGCCCATCCTGCCCATGGACACACTTTGTCTGACCCTTCAGCTGAGACCTGACTAGCATGGGAGACCCTACCNCAGGCGAGGGACGAAAGGGCAGGTGAGAAGGTGCTCTGGAAGCCACAGAGCCAACCCTGCATGCAGGTGGTTCAGGACATTGGTCGCTCAGGACTGACCCAGAGATGACAGTCGAGTTCGGCAGCATCCTGAATGACCCAGCAGCCTTTTCCAGGGAGAGCACTGCTTGCTCCACACAGAGAGGGGCCTAGAAAAGGTGGCCTAAACAAAGCTCATCTCCACTCTTCACCCGGTTGGTGAGCCACAGCCAACGGGCATCTTCTGCTGCAGTCGAACAAAGACAAAGAATCACAGGCATGCACCTGCCTCCAAAGGTGCGTTCAAACTAACACTCGCAGGTTGGAACATCAGAACCATGCTTGATACTGTGGATGGTGGACATCCTGAGCGTCGCTCTGCTCTAATTGACAACGCAGAAAGAGCCGTGCCTCGCCAACACCACCTATGGAGACTTTCTGCTGTGCCTTTGGCAACCGGCCTTGCCTATCTTGCATCAGCCTCTTCAGCCACCAGCGCGCTCGCAGCAGGCGTGGGGAGAGCCCTTCCCAAATCTTCGTTCACGAAGCCTGGCCATGATGGTCTTATTCAGTACAGTCTAACTCTTAAAAGTATCTAACTGAAGTAAGAAAGGTGAGGATAAATAGCCAGAAACAGACAAGTGGCCAAAATGCACCTTCAGTATTGTATGGGGGTAGGGGGTGGCAGAGGACAGCCCATGAAGACCAGAGTGTCCAACCTGGAGGATGCAGGGCACAGCTTGGGCTGCTGGAGCCTGGAGCTCCCAGGTACACTCAGCATACAGATAAAACAATTGACTCACTCAAACGTGTAAAACAAGAGACTCTCCAGAGCAAGAAGTCATGGAGGATACAGGGATGCCACAGTTGGGACCTGGCCTGATGGATGGCTGGGTCCCACACACACCACGGGGAGCCCAGAAGGCAGCTTGTCCTGTGCTGTCTCTCCCCACCAGCCTGACAGCAACAGGCCACCTGCACAACAATCGCAGCACCACGTGGCTGGGCAAGGCTTGGAAAATCCCATCCAGTCTCTGGGGGAGATGGGATTAGAGCAAAATCTGAAACAGCCCATTGTCACTAACTGGGGAGCAGCCGAGCACTGGAAAGCCAGCAGGCTCTGGAGTGTCAGCACCACCAGACAGAAGTGCTGGTCCCTGGGGTGAAAAAACACAAAGGGAAAAAACCCCACCTGATATATTGGTGTTCTTATCCCAAGAGTCACTCAAATGATCCAAACTTATGTCAATTTGTCTTTTAAGCAGAACTTGAAATCCCTTGCCTTGATTTCTCCTACCTACTGTACTACACAAAGCACATAAACCAAACTAATGCTTTGTCTGATCACCTGTCCCAGCTCTCTTGCCACAGCCTACTGATTTACATGCTGTTTATACACATTCAAATTAAATACTGCCACAACCGATGTTGTACCAGAACATTCATTCACTCTCTCAAAATAAATGCGCCGTGAGCCCAATTAACTAAAAAGTACTAAAATCCTGCTCTGTGCTCCAAACAGTACTCTTCCAAATTACACAAAAGATTGGAAAGGGTGAGAGCAGAAGGAAGGATGGACTGATGGCCCTTCACTGGCAGATGGCACAAGTAGCACTGAGCAAGGTCCTCATCCTCACACTGACCATTATTTAAAGCTACAACAAGGAAGAAGATACAAGGTTACAGCAATCCCTTAGGGAACCCAGAACTGACAGTGAGGAGAAAAAGTCTTGGAGAGCAGTAGCCACAAAATTCCCAAAGGATACAGACCCCTTCTTGCTTCTGTGTTCACTGACAAAGGGGTTTCAAGAAACTTAATAGAAAAAAAAAAAGAAATCAGGAAAACAGCAGGTCTTAGATAATACACTTGGATGTTTACTGCTTCCTTTGTTTTAGGTGCCAGTGGGAAAAAGATTTTCATGATGGGGACAGAGGAGGTTCAGCATTGCTAGAATAGGGCTGAGGACGGCTGCTCTTTTACTCCCTAACACAGGCTACATTTAAAGTACCTGTGAAAACCAGATACACTGTTTCTATTGGAGATTTGTTGACATTATCCTCCTGCAACTGTTTCATTTGTTGCCAGCAAAGTGATCGTAAAATGTTAAATCTGAGCAATGAATAAACCCAGATACCCACAACCACACTATGACACAAAGATTAAAATGACATCATTGGTTTTGGCAAAGATACGCAAAAAAGACTTTTGAACATATTCTAGGCAAATGTCATTTTGTTACACAGGGAGATTAAATAAGGCTAAGTATCACTGATACACTATGAAAAAATACCTAAAAATAAATTAATTAAAATAATTGAACATGAAGAAAAATTTTCCTCTGAAATAACTTAGTCAGGGGCAGTTCCAGTAATTTGGAATTCCAAAGTGTGGTATTAAAAAGAGGGATAACACCATGAATGCACCTCATCTGTTCTCTTTGGGAGAAAGAACACCCACAAACCCCCTGGCAAATGTCCCTAACCCTGTAGGGCAGAGTGGGAAGTGAGCTCTGGAGACAGCCCAGCCCTGCAGTGGAGACAAGGGCCCGAGAGTGGCACAGGTAAGGGGGGAAAGCGTAAGAACAAGAAGTACTCAGATGAATCATGTGTTTATTTTACCTACCAAAACAAATTCCCCAACTTTAGTATTTTGTGGTGTGAAACAGGTCTTCAGGTAATTCCAGACTGGCAAACATGGTTAAACAGCAACTCCCAAAAATGTAATCCTGAAAGAAAACCATCACGTTTCATCAGATAATGATGCAAAATAACAAAAATACTGAATCTAATGGTGAACACCTCCATTTTTAACATGCAATTTTGCACCAACTCAAAGTCTCTCCTTAGTAATGTAAAAAGCACATGTTACTATATTTGGATTTTAATAGCAAAACCCGAGGATCTTGAAAAATCAGCCTTTCATTATAGGCAGAAAATGGAACACTCCTTTTGCCTGGAAATACAGTTTTATTATATGAAACAGGACAAGTTGTATCTAGAATAATGAATTTATTTAAGACTTAAGACAAGCACATCTAGATTAAATTCATCTTCAGAAATGAGAAACCAGCACAACCAGGATGCCCCTTGGCTCATCCTAAGCACGTGTCAAAACCAGCTCAGGCGAAGCTCATTCCAGAATCATGTTCTGAGCCCACACCAACCACCTCAGACAGACACTGTTAGTGCAGCTGAATCCAGCCCCAGAACCTGCCCCTGCTCAGGGGCTCATCAAGCTGCACTCAAGGCTCCCCACGTAACAAAACTGCAGCAGTAAAGCCAAGGGGTTCAGAGACAACAAAATACCAACCCTCCATTCAATGGGACTTACAGGGACAGCCCAGAGCTTGTTTCCGAGCAAATTTTCTGCTTATGTGCCTGCCTGATCATCAGTGCAGAAGGGCACTGCCCAAATACAAATACCAGAAGCAGAAGAGGGAAGACTCAGAAAGACAAAGCAGAAATTGGATGTCATCTATCCAGACAACAAAGCAAAACGGCTTTAAAAGCCCTCTCGTGCCACAGCATTGGCACTTCTACCAACCCAGCAACTTGGAGGGAAGGAAAGAGGATTTACATTACATGAGATCATATATGCTTTGCAGCACTTCTAATAGTCATCCGACACTTTTCAGCTTCTGGTATCTTCCTGTATTTCTAAATAACCACTGTAATTCAGTAAGTGTAGCACCAAGTCGAAGACCTGAGTGGCTAAATCACAAGCAGTGACCTGTTGCCAGCCATATGCCCTGGCCCAAACACCATTACAGGACACCAAGCTGATGAGCAAAACCAAATTCTGAAACAGGAAATTTTAATATAATTTGTTGTGCAATCCAAAGGGCTTTTCACATTCTATAGCAGATACTCTATTAGTTCTATTTGTTTATAAAACGATGTTCCACAGACTATTTTAGCTGACCTAAAATTGGGTCACTTAACAAACTGGCTGGTCAGCTCCAAAGCCATGCCGAGAGTTCAGGGGAAAGGCCAGGCCTTGTAAAAGCTGCTTTTCAGGAGGCCTCTCTCTCTCAGCAGCCAGTCCCAACACAGAGCACCTGCCCCGTGGCACAGCAGGGTAACGGTGACACTGGGCTGAAGGGTGGGGAACTGAAGAGAAGAAAAACCATCTGAGCTCCTTGGTGAGAGGAACCGAGGGGCTTTTCATTCCTCCAGTTCTCCTTTCTGACTCCCCCTCCCCACAGGTGGAGGGTATGAGATGCTCTGTAGACACCCAACCATTCCAGAGAAGTGGGACTGAGAGAGATCAGCTGATGCAGCAAGGTCCAGGGAGAAACCGAGGATGCTCAGTCTGGGCCATGGGAAGAAAACCGATTAACTGCTGCTGACTCCATTCCCATTGTGCACATGGGATGAGACCAAATTTGGTTAAGAAAAATGCCTAATCAACACTGGTTCATTAACTCCAACTTTCACTACAGTAAGTTACCCGACTTGCAGTAAGAGATCTGGACACACCTTAGCAGACCCCAAGGAACCCATAAAAACAGCCCCGTGCAGCATTCCAACTTACAGAAGGACTTTTGTTTAGAGTTCATGATTCTCCAAACACCAAGAAAACAAAACAAGTCAGTCTCCAGGAAGACAGGCTTCATTCACTCACGCTGACACACTACTGCACTCCCATAGCTCTCAAGCATAAAATACCTAAACCCAAATGTTTTCCACGAGGAGAAAATTACAGCTTGTTGTGACATATATCACCTTTCGCAGTGACATCCTGATGTACTCTGATGGCAAGTTTAATGAAACATCAGTTTGTTGAAGTTCATGTTTATTGAAAACCCACGACTCATGCCAAGCTGTAATGGACACGTATCAGCTGAGCCATTCGTTTTTCTTCCAACAGAATTTGCCTGTTGAGATCCTCAGAGTTGCTCTAAAAAGCAAGATGTTATCTCCAGAGCAAGCTTCAAATACAGCTAAGATAGCCACACAGAAATCCCCACTTTCAGTAGCCAAGATACCAAACAAGGCATGTGCCAGTCTTTTCCTAAGGCACAGATTAACTGGGAATCACCTATTCTCTTGGAAGCTACAGTCTACACCATGTAATATTAGGTCAATCAATTCCCATTACCTGAATTACTCATTTCACATGTTAAGGATACTCCCATTTGGAAGAAACACACCATCACTTTTACCAGATGAATATTGACTGAGCTTTGTAGTACGTAACTTTCCACAAAGATCCATCACCACAATCAGCAAACAAAATGAGATGCTAATTAAAAGCAGCATTTTGACAAGAGACTGTATTTTATCTTGCCTTCCAAAGTTATGAAAAATGCCTTTTCAAGTAGCAATCTGTTCACTGTGTTACAATAAGCTCTCTATTTAAAGCTGAATTTAACACTACCAGACCTTTCTGGGCTGACACACCCCATAGGTGCTCCTTTATCACCAAATTCTCACTGATTTCCATAAACACTGATATAACCAGCCCAGGCATTCCTGTAATCCCCAGGGCTGGACTAAGGTTTGACTGAAAACTGTACCTTCTGTTTACTGCAATATTATTCCTTCTTACATCTAATAAATGTCTAGGAAATCTCACTGAAGCTTTTTAAATTCTGAAATGATAGAAAGGATGGAAGCTAAAACAAAGAGCTTAAACATAATTCCCTTGATATGAGACACTCAATGTCAAGGAAACTGTTTTCCCTTCCAAAAAACTAATTATCATATAATAGAAGCAGATAGAGCTTTGGTTAAAATCAAGATTGTGATGAAAGTGTCCTGATCATATGAAAACTGCAGTTTATTTTGTGCTGCTCTGGGCTTTTGGAGGAATCAAATTTCAGAAGTGTTTTTGTCACTACTGCTATTAAGAACCATGTAATCAGCTTTAGACCTTCTAATAAAACCCGGATCCAACAGAACTGGAGAGCAATGCATTCTTCCAAGGATGGGAAGCAACACTTTGCCATGCACAGCAAGGGGTTGGAACCAGATGGTCTTTAAGGTTCCTTCTAACCCAAGCAATTCTGGGATTCTATGAATGCAGAACACAGAGGCTGAACTCAGTCTCTGCAAGCACTACCCAGAAGCCACGATGAGAAACACAATCTCACACCAGCTGTGTGGTCTTCGTAGGTCATTTTATTTTTAAAATAATAAAAATTGTAAAAACTAAAATGATTTGCATAGGACTTGGAGAATTCAATAGCATGCATCTATTGGTGGGAATGATTTGATGATTCCCTTTCATATATCAAACACAAAGCTTGGGTTCCTACATATGCAACTCAGCATAGACAGCTTCCTATCCCAAATTATAGGTTTAAACAAAGACGAATTAATTTAGACAAGGCATCATTCACCTCCTGTATTTTCCCATTTTCATACAAATCCAGTGCAAACCCCTGGGTTGATCCATGCTTCAGGACACTCATTCAAGCTGCAGAAACAGGCAACTGGCCTCTCAGTTCCAGAAAGACGATGGCTCTCACCAGCCATGAAGTCCCCTGCACGCCTCTCTCCTTCACTCCAGCTCCCAAACCAGCAGCACTGTGACATGCCCTGGTTGCCTTGCTTTTTCCCCAAATGCATAAAAAGCATTATTTACTATGTCACAACCTCAAGGTTGGCGCACATACATGAAAAATTCAGTTCTTGTTTCCATTTTCAATAACCACAACAGCAATTTTTGATGTGCCAGTCAGTTAGATGCTGTTCTACTGGATGCCCAATGGACCGAGAAAAATCCCCAGCTCCTGGACCTCTGTGGGACTTCCACTACTATCTTTCTGTGTAATTCAAAGCTTAGGTGAACTTTCAGCTCCAGCAGCATCACTCTAATTAGCCAGCACACAAGACAATCTGAGTTTCCATCATCATCTCAAGCCAAACCTCCAGCTCTTCATTGCAGGCAACTTAGGGACACACTGACTACGTGGCTGAGACACTCAGTTATCTGCAATGAGTGGCTCCTGCTGAAGAACATCAGTGACCCACTCTGGAGGGGACAGCACAGGCCATAACAGTGTCAAGGCAAGACACAAAATATCCACAGCTCCAGTGGAGCAAAGGTGAGTTGCTGGTCCGGCCGGTGGAAACAGAGAAGCTCCCCTGAAGATGGAAAACCCTCACCTTGAGCCTCATGAAGCACCTTCCCTGCCTCAACTCTGCGTCATCTGGGATTATTCCTCCTTCCACTGCTGGCCCTTACCTTTTCCCAGCCCTACAAATTCTCTCTCAGCCCTTCTGCTCTAGTTGCACGTTAAGGACAAAGGTTAGGCTTGAACGCAGTTTTTGCAGGCCTGAGGGTGCTGCCCAGTGCTCTACACACCACCAGGCCTTCTGCTCCCTTGCACTCTCCCTGTACCACAGCATTTGTATTTCTCAACAGAGACCACATGATTTTGAAACAGACATCCCCATCGTGCCTTCTGTCCTTCAGAGGTTCTCTAGCGTCCTATAAAATGTCACCATTCCCAAAGCAATCAAACTGTTACAGCCGTTAACTCTTCCAAACCTTTGCCACTGCAAATCTACTAAATTTAGTGGGGCTCTGTAACTGGGTTGTAACTCCAGCTTTCATACAAAAGCAATCACTACGGTATTAGAAAATCAAAATATACTGTAAATCTGTTTAAAGTTTTAGTTACCATGTTGAAACATTTAACATATCCCACAAAGGCAGGAGCTTTTGTCATGATCATACTCAAACAGTTTGAAGAGTGGCACTACACCTGTTCAGCAGAATTTACCTCCACACTCTCTATTTTCAAAAATTTAAGCCCCTGAAGAATGGAAACACCAACATTTAGAGTAGCACAGGCTGGGTTGGAGTTCTCCAGCTTCCCTGCACAAAGTTGTTTCTCATGTTAAGGAAGCACCTATTTTTTCACTAAGTGTAAAAGTGTAAAATTACTGCATCATTTGGAAGCCTGTTGTAAAAAACTCCTCCCTCCAAGTCCAACAGAGGAACGGGCCTCCTGGAGACACCGGCTGGAGAGCGCTGCAGGGAGACTTTCCAGCCAAAATCCAAAGCCTAACAGAATGCCTTTTGTGGGTTTAAAATACTGAAAGTGTCATTTCTCAAGGGAGGACAGGTCTCTGGTTTTATTTTTTCTCACAGGAGAGTCTGGACACAGCATTACTGTGCAACATTTCCTTGCAAAGCTGGTTAACTTTCCAAGGAGGCCACATGGCTCAGTGGATATTTAAAGAGCATCCAAATCCCCAGCAGGCACCTCGATGCCTCACTGCAGCCCCCAGGCTGGCAGACCTGGCCATTTGGGATACGTGCCTTGGGACCTCAGTTTCTTTCTCCATGAGATGCATAGAAAAGCTGGGGACCACTTGCTATTACTGGAAATGAGCTGCTAAATCCAAAAGTTGTGGTTAATACACTTGCAACCTTCTTGGAAAATGCCAGATTTGTTCTCTGTGGCTGTTTTTACACACATACACACACACATATATATACATCAGGTATATGTATTTGTTCTCTGTGGCTGTTTTCACACACATATATATACATCAGATATATGTATTTGTTCTCTGTGGCTGTTTTCACACACATACACACACATATATATACATCAGGTATATGTATTTGTTCTCTGTGGCTGTTTTCACACACATACACACATATATATACATCAGGGAAATACATCAGGTATATATATTTGTTCTCTGTGGCTGTTTTCACACACATACACACAAACACACATATATATACATCAGGGAAATACATCAGGTATATGTATTTGTTCTCTGTGGCTGTTTCCACACACATATATATACATCAGGTGCTTTAGCTAAAAAACAAGTCAGGAAGACCACAATGCACAATAATTATGAATCCAACAAGAGGCACTGTCTTCTCTCCAATAAGACTCCAACGAGAATGGTTTTAGTAAGGTTTTCAGTCAGAAGAATGAGCACAAACGTGTCTACCAGGAGGCTGAGGGGTTATGGAAAGACAAAGCTCCTGAAGCTCCAACCCGCTGCCAGCTTCCAGATCCACAGAAGAGCTCCCTCCTTCCACTGCCCAAAGCAGCTGGAAGGAATCGGAGCGTCCTGAGATCTTCTAGAGAAACGCAGAAATCAAACCGCGGGGCTGAGCGAGGAGCCTTCCCCTGACTGTTCTAAGAGCAACCGAGGGATTCGAACAAAAGCCAAACGTCAAGGCTGACAGCGCACAAAGCCGGCACCGCCGCGTGAGGCCGGGCTGAGGGCCGGGCATCGGACACAGCGCCGGGGCCGCGGAGCCCTCCCGGGGCTGACAGCGCGGCCGGCCCGCCGGGGCAGGGCCGAGGGCCGGGCCGGGCCCGCCGTGCTCGGAGCGCCGGGCGGAGCGGGACACGGCCGGCACC
>VWZG01000549.1:0-17494 GCA_013396735.1 Grallaria varia
ACAAAGCCTAGCCATGATGATGGCACAGTACATTCTAATTAACAGGAACAAGACAGAACATAAGATGTTCATTTCATTTTTTAGTTTCACATTCAGATTACAACTCATTTGACAGAATGTTTCCTCCATCTGTCCCAAAATTTCAACGCTGCAAGTCGGCGCCTGAAGGGTTACACAAACAGCTGCAGGAAATCGCTTAGACTGCCCCTCCACCAAAGTCAAGGTTTAAGACAGAATTTAAATATACTCCAGCTGCTGCGCTACATATTTTTGTTGAGTAAAAGGTCACGTTCAGAATTTGGTCATCTCATTTCAGAGTCACACAGAGAGGTACGTAAATCAAGCCACAGATAATACTCTTGGTGCCTCTGTCAAATTCTTTGTACTCTTTGGGTGAACTATTTCTCCCTCAAAACTTAACATTTAAAACACTAGCAGCCAACACTAAAAGATTAAGGATCCATTTTATCTGTAGTTTTCACTACTGGGACCTGAATGTTAACCGAAAATGCTGGGTTTTAATTTAAGGCCAATGCCTGGAATTCAAATCTTTCCTCAATTTCCACAAGGAGATGCTCTCACAATACATGGCTAATTACAATTCAAATGCATTTTTTTCCCCTCCAGGACTCTTGCCAGTAGTAAGGCAGCTGATAATCTGCAGTGGAAAGCCAGCCTTCCTGATTTAGTGTGACCACTATAATTCACCTGATTCTCAATCCCAGCTCTCACCGAGGTGCACAGAGATTTATGTGCACACTATAAAATTAGTTTTCTTGGTTACAGAAGAGTTCCAGTGTACTATGTGGCACTTGAATAAAAGATTTTCCCAAGGTACCTTGTGAAATGAAACCAAGTCCCTAATGCTCCATTTCCAATGACATAGATATCAAGAGTAATTACTGAAATCCTCTTTCTTATAACAGTATCAAATACGTAATTTGTTCAGTGCTCTAATTAAGGAACTAATCACATTCCTGAAGAAAGCAGACTTTACTCCAGAGCCTTTCTATTGAATCTTCTTAGCTACAACAAGATTGACTGGACAAGTAACTACTCACTGTAAGAGACCATATTAAATTCATGTTATTTGCCCAGAGTAGTAAGACTGCTCATTTCAAATGAGCAGCCAAGACTCATCCGTCTTATTTCATACCCTGAGTAATTAGTTACAACTAAAGATTTCAGTACATTTTTTGACTCCAGTCCAGTACCAAATATTTTCTACACAATTTGTTATTTTTAATAGCATTTGGACCATACAAAAAGTCCAAGCTGTCACTGTCAAACTATGATAGGAAAAATACCTTTACTAACAGCTCTGCCTTACTATCACACAGTTCTGCACATGTGTATTCTTAATAAATTAGAAGTCTTTATTTTTGGCAGTAATTCCCTCCTATTTTTGTACTAAAAATAACTGGAAAACAAAACAAACACCCTTCAAAACTACATGTACAATTTTTTGAAAACAAGTCAATTCTCATTCATTTTCCTTTTATAAAATGAGCTGCAAAAACAGTTGCCCGAAAATACATTTCTGTATGCAAACGGCATTGTACTCAAGTAAGGAAAAATTACCTTTTCAGGTCTTTCAACAAGAGCTTATTGCTGGTTGTTCTGTTTGAAGTCAAAAGGTGACCCATGGCAACAGATCCAATTATTAAAGCATGAATTTGTGTGGCCCAGGGGGTATGCCCTGTAACAGCAATAATGTCCTTAAAAAGGGAAACTCAAACTGGATAATCCACAGAAGAAAAAAAACACTTAAAAATACTTATTCTGCCATGATCATACTGACAGATGTGTGTGGATGACAGAGCTGAAATTCTGGCTCGCACTGGTGAGCAGACAGCAGATATCTATTGTTATATTGGAAAAAAAAAATCCAGCAAGAGATTCATTTGTCTCATGCCATAAACATTAATTATGTTTCCTCTCCCAGTCAAACTATTCAGAATAAAATTTCTGCAACATTTTTCAAAATCTAGTTTAAATAGAGTCTAAAAAAAGACTAAAACCTTCTGAGTCAGTAAGAATAATTTGTAAGCAACTCTTCATGGTTTGGGTAACAACAGCATGTCATGCCTGAGCAAAGCATGTTGAGTTCTGATCCTTTCTTACAGCCAACATAGTTAGTTACCCTGGCATGAAATCTGATCAGCACTACAAACATCCCTGGCTTAAGGGCTCTGCAGTAATGCAAGTTTGTTAATAAGAGAAATAAGGGGTTTCACAATGCATCACTTGAAATACACCTTAAGAGGTTGTTTCTTGACTTCAATGTCAATCTCAAGGAATGACCCAAATGCAGCAAAATACAGGAATGGAAATGGCAGATGTGGATTGGAGTGTTCTACTGTGAAAGTGGACTTCATAAAGGAAAACCTGCATTGACTCTGGTTTTGAGCTAAAAGTATAAAAAGAGACTACTGCAACCAATGCATCATAGATATGTATTTTTTAGAAAAACTGAATGCAAATTCCTTGGAACAACTTGCACTGTTTTGGCCTTACATAACCAGGTGCAACTCCTGTGAGCCCAAACAACCCCTTCTCAGAGCCCTACGCCTGTAGTTATCAATGGTTTTGTCTGTCAGGCAGTTTTCTCTCCCTTTTTGACTCTTTCACACACTATTTACATGTTTCCTAACATCTGTCATAAGACGTTAATAGCTTCATCATAAAGGGCCCAGGAATGGTATCTTTGAGGACAACCTCTCTGAAACATAGGAGCCCTCCATTTCCATAGGCAGTAAGTAAACAGGCATGGCAGAAAACGCATCTGGCTGCACCAACAACTCCAGAAGGATGAGCAGGGAAGGTAAATGCATTGACTGACTCCCTAGAAGGAGTACAGAAATATTACCTGAGCCCATGCAGAGAGAATTAAAGGCAAAGCTTTGTGGACTTGAAATCCAGAAGATAGGAAGGGCAATGAGAAAAGCTTTTAGGCTAGAGGAAGATGAAGGAAAACATGGGCTAACTGATAAAAGAGATGTAATTTAGTGTCAAGGGACACAGAAAAGACTGAGACACTCAACATCTGATTTTCTTCAGTCTTTATTTGTGAGGTTTGTTGTCACACCTTCCAGGTCTCTGCGTCTCAGGTCAAAGTCTGCGGAAGTGAAGGAATATCCACCATAGAGGTGAGTCAGGGATCACTTCACTGGACATATCACAGCACAGAGATGGGGATAAACACAGCACAGGTCCATGAGACTGGATGGATCACACCAGAGGGCACTGAGGAAGCTTGTGATATCATTGTGAGGTCATATTCTACCATATTTCCAAGGTCCTGGTGCTTGACAGTGATTCCCAAAGACTGAAAAAGACAGATTCTTGCCCACCTTCGAGAAAGGAAGGATCCAGGAAACTATGGCCTTGAATTCATTAACCTCGAGTGAAATTTTTGGAACTGATTGACTTTATCCATGAAGGACTGCCTTCTGCTAAAATAAATCAGAACCAGTTCATTAGAGCTTAAAAATACCAGAGATTGTCTAGCATAAGGACAGGAGGAAGCCATCAATAGAACCACACAGACATACTGACTGCCCAAGAAAGACTCAGGCAGAACTTGTGACGTGTATGGAAGAATCAGAGCACCTGACGGGGCAGAAGACACAGGCAGGAGGCAATTCCTTTTGAAAAAGGGAACTATGAAGAAGGGAAAGACAACATTATTCAGACCCAGATGCTGCTAGCAGTAAGACATACATTCTTCAAATGCACAGCGTGATGTCCAAACTAGGGAGACAGAAATGAACTTTATTCAGGCTAAATGCATGTAAATAATAAGACAGAGTAAAAACAAAACCAAAACAAACAAAATGAACACCCAAAAAACTCCCTATCAAAAACCCAACAACCAAGTTTGAGAAATAGCTTACTGAAGTATAAAAGCTGCTATTGAAACATTTCTTTCAAACTCCAGAAAGTAGGACACCTGCCAGAAAGCCTGTTGGGCTGATACACAATCAAAATTAAAAGAGACCAATTCAGAAGCAGGAAAGCTAAATTAAGTATTTCCATTGAACTCTCAGCAATGACCAACGCCAGATACCCAGAGAAGAGATCAAAAACAGGGCAAGTACACAGTTATACTCCCCCCTATATGCTCCTGTCTTCAGCTAGCTAAAAGTTTAGGGGCTTCAGAGGTCACAGATAATCTGCATGATAGCTTCTATTGGAATTTCCTATTTTCTGCCATTAATGGGCTATTACCTTTTTTTTTAAAAAAAAAAAACAACCCAGTATTTCCCAAACAATGCAACATGAATAGACAAACAGTTGAAGTGTATAACTCTTGCTGACTCCAGCCTTGTTATCAAACAAACAGAGGGGGGAAACTATGACACCAATTTTTATCAAAGGGCCCTGGGGAGCTAAAGAATTGCAGACCACTAAATCTGACTTCTGCGTGAATAGAAGCTAGAAAAAAATAACAAAATTAGTAAATGACAGACACAGCTTTTGTAGAAAAAAGCCATGCCTTGGAAAAATGCTATCATCTTTTGAAGAAATCAAAAACTGTGTGGATATGGGTGAGGGTATTAATACAGTAACCGAATTTCCAAAACATCTGATAAGGTTCTTTGCTTTCTTTACAGGTCCAGTTCTTAGATCTCTTAGATTAATAACTGCTAAAGTCTGTTCATTCCATTTTTTAAACAAGTTTGTGACTGTAACAGCAAAAATGCCTGTGCTGGGACCCAAGCAGTCCACCTCCTTTTTCAGGTCATTACTGGACAATAAAAAGTTCTTGGGTGTTGCAATTAAAATGACTACAGATAGCTGCAGAAAAATTCAAGGACACTACCAAGGAAATGAGCTGGCAGGAGAGCTCATTGCAATTGTAATGACTGTATATGGAATGTTAGACCACTCAGTGCATATACTCAGTGACAGACCCTAAACTCTGCATTACCACTGGGGAAAAAAAAAATAAATCCTGAAATCAAATGTGGATATCTCTTTCAGAATTTTAGCTCAGCATTAAGGAAAGGGGAAATAAAATGGCAAGAATAATAAGGAAGGAACATGAAACATTTATATTGTAGCTTCACGGGCCTATCTCTTGGTATTCCCATATCATGGGGCAGCAGAGTAACAGAAGTACATTACAGTACCTGGGAGGAGAGGTTAAAACAAATACCACATTCTGCAGTCACTGACCCAGCATATCATTAATTTCAGGTGTATACATGCATTTAAAAGACAAGTCTGTGCACAGAAAGAGGTCTATGAAGCATGACAATCCTGTTGCAATTTTTGGTTCAACTCTCACAGATCACTCGTTGCCAGGAATGAAGCTTATCCATTCTTCTGTGTTTTCTCATTAGTATATGTTATTGGCTAGAACTAGAGATAAGGTTGTCAACAAAAATAATCATTGGTCAGACCCAGTATAGAAGTATTTTTTAAATTCAGTTTTATTTTACAGTTCTCTGGACAAGTGGATCAGTATACTGGATAAACAACTAAGTTCTTATTAATCCTAACTGCGATTCTCTGAAGTTATCTGTTGAGATTTTTTTTTTTTTTTTTTTGAGAGGACACACCATGTTACCCAACAGCATTCATCCCCAAACCTAGGTCCATTTTTTATTTCCCTAGCATAGTTTGTTTATCTTGGATCCAAAGAAATCCAGAAACTTTATCACTCTAGTTTTACTTCAGCTCCATCTCTTTGGAGACTCCTGATTACAAAAAGTAGACCAGGGAACAATCAAATTAATCCTTCTTCCCAAAATCTAACATTAGTTTTATCACAGGTCTGCTAGGAAGCAGGTGCAACATATAAAATCCAATATAAGTGACTGTTTTTGAAAGGCTGCCACCTACCAGGATGATAAAATTAGGTCCAAAAAATGTAAAAATCACCAAGTTTTAAGAAAAAAGTTTCTTCCAGCTACTGTACAGAGGTTTTAACAGGGCCTGCTAAGCCTGCTCTACTTCTTTGCAACAAGAAATAAGGCGGAAAACAGGTATTGCTTCACCTAAACCCAGTTTATGACTCCCCTGGTCCTCCCACTGAGTGCTGTAAAGGCTGCAGTGAGAAGAGCCACCTTGGAAAGTTTGTACACTGACTTTTACATATCCCCACATATTCTTGCTTTTGTTTAACTAAACTTATGATTTGCTGTACCTCAACAGAAGTGCTTGGCTTCAACATTGAAATATACTAGGTAAAATTCATAAGCCATGAGTATGCAGTGCTGGCAAAACAGAAATATTCTGATGTACCTGACAAAACACTTCAACATGCCATCCAACATTATTCCTCTCTACAGGACACAGCAAGAGTTAAGGCTTTTTACAGCAGCCGAGACTGTCCAGAATCACCAGCAAAGTTCCTACTGAATCAATAAAGGCAGCTGGCAAATCATCTTGATAACCTGTCAGACTATAAAGTCAAATCTAAACAGAGCAGAATTGAATTCTCCTTTATTGTCATTTCTTTCCTTTTCTCCCCCCAACAGGGACAAGCCCTAAGGCTACATGACTTTTAAGCTGGGAGAGACGACTCTTGCAGCACTATTTCACTCTTGCTAGCACAGCCTGGGAAAGCATTTGACATACTTCACTGAACAAACTTGACTGCATAGGGTGGCGCTTAAAAATTCTGATGCTTGAAGGAAGTGAGGGCTGAGGTGAGGTCTACCTGTCTATGAACAAATAAACTGGTCTTTACCAGAAAGACCCTCCTCATTATAAACGCAAAGTTAGAATTAACCGTAAAAATATTACTATATTACTCTTCAGTAGGATAGAATTAACCACAAAAATATTACTATATTACTCTTCAGTAGGATGAAACTGAATGTTGACCAACCTTATCAACCACAAAGGCTTTTGCTTTTTTTAAAATAATCAGTGGGAGGAAAATAAATGGTGCATCCAATAAGCAATCTGCTACCTTTTGCTGCATTTCTCATTCATATTGGCGGATGAGCAGGAAAGTGAGGATGTGGATACCTAAAAGCATATAGCAACATCAGTCAATCTCACTTGCTTCCCCTCTCTTCTGCTGTTCCCAGGAGACACATGAAAGCTATAAACCTTTAACTTATTTAGGGCAATTGCAAACATCCCAAGTATTCAATAAATTAAATGATATCTCAAAGATGCCTTTTGTTTGCCTTGGTTTTTCAAGCTGTTTTGTTTACTTGCTTAGAATATTAAATAATAAAACCTAAGTTTGATTTGAGCTACTGGCTTTGACCTCTATGAAGACTTTTCTGCAACCGTGCTTGAAGGAAACTGCTTCTGAAATTCATCTTTTCATGGCTGTTCCTCCTCTTCCTCAAAGTATTTAATCATCTTTGGGAATTTCTATTTATTAATGTCCTTCAGAACAAAAGTAAAGACAAGTTCTGAGATTAGGCCAAAAATACTTCAGGAAGCGACAGGTATGGAGCTATTTGGCAGATATGTATGCTCTCTGATGCCCTTCACCTCAGGTAAAAGTGGAGGGGAAGGAGTACTTGAGTTCTGCTGCCAAAGATATGGCAACTAACCTGAGCAGAGATAACCCAGTCCCATCTGCACACGACATGCTGCCATTTCTGCTTTGCTGTCCTTACAGAGCAGAGGGCAAGGAGAGGAGTGTGCTTCCACCTCCTTCCCCTTCTCTCTCTCAAGTTAGGCAGGGACAAAGCCTTGTTCTACTAAAATGAACCCCATGGCAAGAGCAGGCAGCAAGCAGCTCTCCCCTGCTCAGTTAATCACAACACTTGACGGGGAAATGCTTTTTCTCTGAGTTTCCTTAGTCCTGTTGTGTGGGAGCCTTGGCCATATTAAAGGGATATTAGCACGACTTGGCATGGGAAAGAAGGCATTTGCAGTCTTGATAAGCCTCAGCTGAAGGCCAGTCTGTGGGAAAGCAGTTGCTTAGGCAAGTAGAAGGACGGGACGTGCAAGCAAGATAACGAGAAACCGTATGCAAATATTATGATAGCCAGCCAGTTAGAATTAGTTATAGGGGCATGAGAAGGCATGTACGGTAGTGGAATGAGTGTATATATCAGTAGAAACTTAGAATAAAGTTGGACTTGAATGTGCATCATATTGATGTGTGTTGTTCATACCCGCTCGCGATACTGAACCCTGGCATTGTTGTCTCCTACAAAAGTGATCCCAGTGGCTGCAAATGCCTCAGCAGAAACAGCAGTGTCTAGTGAATAACCTCCAAAAAAGAAAATGCTGACCTACAGAGGTTAGCCAGATTGTTTCTTCCCCTCTCTTAAGCACAGAGGACCAACTGCTGACCAGAGCAAAGAAAGAAGAACAAAGTGAAACCCCAGGACAGGTGGCGCTTCCTTGCTTTCTTGCCACCGGCAGTGGACAGGCACAGTTCTCTCCTCTGACTGCCAGCAAGTGGAAACCTTTAGTAAGTCACCCGAGGACCACAGCACAAAGGAAGGGAAATGCTGTGCTCCGTGTGCTTCATTTGTTTTCAATGAGTACACACCAGGTAGTAAATCTAAGCGGCTGTACATGCACAGGTATGAGTCAGACCCACAGCTGGCCAGTTCTCTCCTGCCTTGCAAAATGGAAAAAAACGCCCACCATAAAAGGCGAGAGCAGAAGCCCAGTAACCAGAGAGGGACCAGCCAAACAGATCAGCTGCCACAGCTGGAAACATAAGCCCAGAGGTTGGCACTCAGTCTAGGGATCAGCACAGCTCCATTGCTAGGGATGAGGGGGAAGTGAAAATTGCAAAGTACTTAATTTCATATTTAAATTCATACACCCTCCATAAAACTCCAACCAAAAAACAGACTAAAAAATGCCTTACCAGTCAATCAGTTTGCTCAGAGACCTGTCCTTAGCTGATATTTAGCAAGGAAAATCATATAAAATGCAGATTAGCCTGAAAGTAAAATTGACTCCAACCTATATCAAAGATCAGAACAGACTGTGTACACTTGTTAGTAATTATTGAGCAAATGCTAGTAACTTACCAGAATTTTCCCGCAACAAAGTAGATACCCTCCCAGTAACTAAAAAAATGTTTTATCTAAGATTGTTTCCTTGTTTGTGACAAATGCTATGAGAAGCTATAAGAAGACGGTTCCAGTCATCATTATGGCAGATCTATATTTCTGTTACTGTAGGTAATTAAGCAGTGTTGTTTGAAGAGAACAGTTTTTTTGTTTCTGTTCTCTATTTATTTATGCTTCATTTAAAAATCATCAGGGTAAACCAAAACTGAATAAACTAACTAGAATAAGAATGTCTAATAAAGACAATCCTTCTATCTTAAAGATAAATCTTAAGAAGTTATGGATTAAGAAAAGATACGACAATGAAGACTGTGGTTAGACATGGAACATGCAAATACATGCAAATCGCCAGTAAAACAAATGATTTCAGAACTCTTCATGAAAGGAATCACTGCAACAGCATTAAGAAGAATCTATGGAAATATTTGGTATAGTACAACACCCTTGCCTCTCAGTACAAGAAGCCTTAAGTATTTGGCCTAATAAATAATATTATTTTAAGCACCAGTAAAGATATATGGAAAGAAAATAATTGAATCCCATAAAAACAGAACTAAAAGAAAACAAAAGGTTTGCTTACTCTTCTTGACGCAAGTCATTAACGCTCCGATCTAGTGAGATCATATCACTTGCCACCATATTAAACCCAAATTCTTTAATGCTGGCTTGAATGGATTCTTTGTAATCTGGTCCTAAAACATATGGCTTTGCTTCCTCTCCAGGGCCACCAACAACTCCGTGAGGCTCAGGCTCTTTGGGTTCAAAATTACCAAGGACTCCAGGTCGTAAAACAGGATCTGGGTATACAAATGTCTGAGGTTTAAATGTGAGATACTGCCTCTGGATGATGTTTTGCTGTTTGTTATCACCACCATGATGATTTAGTTCATTTTTGGCCTTATTTTTCCTTCGAATGGATTCCAAGTCCACTTCTACACCTTCAACATGAGGCCAAGGTACCACAGGCTTGAACTTCTCATTTCCTAGTCCGTGGTCTCCTTTGTTCGACAGAGGTCTGTTGGCTTCTTTGTCATCCTATATACACACACACACAGAGAAACAGCAGACCATGTGAATCAATGTCCCTTTATTTATTTACATCCAATAGCTTAATGTACTGACATTACTAAATATAAGCCAGAAGGGAGAAATCTCTGTTGAGAGGTTCAAGGAACACTATTTACTAAAGCTACTGACTGCTGGAAGACATCACTAGCTATTATCCACACCCTAATGCCTGAATCATTCCCAAAGACCAAATACCCACGCAGAACATGTTAACTTGAATGTGGTTCAAGCTGCACACCAAAGTGATTTGCAGGGTGCACTGACAGTGCATTTTATGAATGAGAAGGTGGTATGGAGGCCAACAATGCCACAATCCAAAGCATGGCATCCTTGGGCCCATTCTTGGACACTGGGTGTTTCTAAGGCTATGTATAGTGGTGGTTCAGACCTCTACAAGGTCTCAGTGGTTGCTAAGTACAGCCTCAACATGCTCCTGTGCTGGGAAAGAATACTGTGACTACATGCAGTCTGGCACTCACATCTGTGGCAGCTGTGAGCCATATGTAATCCCTACCCTTCACATCCCACACCTCCCCACCCAAATTGCTCCCACCAAGCATTACTCCCTCTGCTGCAACAGCAGTGCTGTTTATTTAGAGCTGTGAGGTTATGCTGATGGCACTGGGGACAGCAGGCAGAAAGGAGATGCCCGCTTGGAAAGGCAGTGCTGGGGCTGAAGAGAGCTACCACATGCACTGGCATCTCCTGCATACCCATTTAAAACAATTTTACAGCACTCCTCTCTGTCTCCCCACTTGATATTTTCAGTGATCAGTGAGGTTGATAGGCTTAGAATAAGGATGGGTGACTTTGGAAGAAACTAGACAGAAAGACTCTGAAATGTCTGAGTGTGAAATCTCCAGAGCACAACAGCCCCACCCATGAATGCACTCCAAAACACAGTCACTGCTTTTTTTCAATAATACAGTCCAAGATGGTGACAGAGAAACACTGTTGAAAGTTCAGATTTCCTCCTAAGATTATTTATTTGTAAGCAAGACAAATGCTAGATCATACCAAAATCTGCTGGGATCAACACACACACTTTAGCAATGACTCACTATCTAGTCATAAATACTGAATAAAAAAACCCCAAAAAAAACACAACCCCACAAAAAAACCCCAAAAAACAAAAACCAAACCGAAACAACAACCAACAACCAACCAAACAAGCCAAAACAAAAACATTGAGACCAAAAGGATGTCATCTGTTTAAACCTGCTGAAGACAGGTTCACAGTTAGATGGGATTTCTGAGAAGCTTGTCCAGTCACACCCCAAAAACAGTCAGTTTCTCTGGACAACCTGTTCCAGTTGCTTGATTTGTCTCACTGTGAAAGTATTTTTCCTCACAACTCAATAGAAGTTTCTCATCTTGTGTCTTGTGATGATCGCCTCTTTTCCTTTCAGTATACACCCCTCAGATTTTATTTTCTCTGTAACCTCACTTTTCAGGGTGAAAACATGCAATTAGATTCCCCATTAGACTTTTCTCCAGCCAAACCCAGTCTCCCTAGCAGGTCTTTGCTAGGTCCTCTGCATCTGTTAACATCTCTCCTGTGCTGGGGCACTGCAGGAAGAGAAACCACACACAGTGGTCCAGACAGCTAAGCTCTTTCTAGGGCACCCATCCATTATACACTTTGCCTTTACTATGACAAGGGCACAACGCTGACTCATGTTCATGTTTAACTAAACCACACAACACTTACTACTACATTACGGTATTTTCCTCCCATATCATTCTGTGTAAGAAAACTTCAGAAATTAAGCAAAAAACAGTATATAATATTTCTAGGTTAACATCATAACAATGAGAGTCAGACGGGCTCAAATTCAGATTAAAATTTATTCAAGAAACTTTCTAAGCTCTCTGATTGTTACAGTTGAAACAGGGAAGACGTACAACACACAGAAGCGTTACGTTATTCTGTTCTTCCATCAACATTTTTTGAGGAACTCAAAAAGCCAGTGTGAGAAAAGGGAAGTATAAGGGCATGTGAAAAGGCACATTTTGCAAGGAAGTAGAAGGCTGCCATGGTTCTAAATAAAACCCTGAGAGGACTTTTGAAGGAAGCATCATGTCACACTTAGCCTAGAAATCGAAAGGAAGGCTTTGCCACTAGACTGTCAGAACACTGCTGAGTGAGTCTCACTGCTGAGATCTCAGCTCTTACCAACCCACATCTGATTTCTGCTCTGAGTGCAGAGGCAACTACAAAAGCTACAAAAGCCAGCAAAATAGTGGGCAGCATCAGGAAGGATGCTTAAAGTGAACATCAGTTTGACTACTTAAAATTTTGAGGCATTCATGTGTTCAGTAATATTTAGTTCTGGTCTCCATATCTCAAAAGGAGTTAGAGAAAGTACACAGAAGGGTAACCAGGATGAAGGAGAAGGTAGATAGGTGTCTTGAGATGAAACTCTGCAGTTTGGACATGTGATGGCTGAGGGGCATACAACTGAAGTTTAAAAAATCATGAAGGTGATGGATAAATTAAATGGAAATCCACTGTTTACTGTGGTGGATGACAGGTCCATAGGGAGACTGTAAAAGGGCTGGACAGGGAGGTATCTTTTAAAAAACTGGAATTAAACAGCTGTGAATGTTGGAAGAGTCCAAAGGGAAGCCAGCATGGAAAGCAGCCAGGTTTACACACTGCCATTCTCAGTCACTGCCCTGGATCACTAGTCCCCATCAGGCAGGAATTTCTTATTCCCTTGGTTTGTGTGGAATTAAATATCCTTTCATTCCACTTCCACTACCTATAAAACAGTTATGAGCTTCCATTTAGCCAGTTCTTCGACTGAAACATAACACTTCTGAAAGAAATCTGGGTTTTTTGCTGCCATTAGAACTATAACATATCCTTTATTACTTTTAGCCTCATTATAACGGCTATGCACAATTTGCATTATCATGTATTTATTTGTTGTTCCCTTCTACACACCAAATATATTCCATATTTGCAGGCCTGGAAAAATATTTCATAAACAAAGAAAATTATACACAAACAGACAGACACACTCATTCACCCCATTCCTCCAAGTTTTATGTACTGAGGACAAATAAGAGAGAAAGCATTTGTTGTGGGTTAATCCCTGCAAGCAGCTCAGCGTGATGCAGCTGCTCACTCCTCCCTCCCCACTCCTGGACACAAATGTAAACACAGACTCATACAGGATGCTATGAGGAAAATTAACTTCATCTAAGCATTTTATGGGATTTAAAAAAAAGAAAAGAAGAGGAACTAGTAGTGTTTAAGTGCATGGTGCAGACCACAGCTCCTGGAGATTATTCATTTCTCCACAGATAGTTGAGACAAAGCTTCTCCAAACACTGTCTGGAAAAAAAGCAAAGTCAAACCAAATTAGAAAACTACTTTGGTCATCATATAAGTCACCATGACTTAGTTAGGATCTTCTAAAGCTTCTTCTCTCTTTTATGAATTGTTACCTCATACCCAATTAAAAACAAAATTCATGACATATCAAAAATCTGCAGTAATTTTTACTTAGGGTTGTTCACTGATTGCAAGTTTGGCTCAGGTAAAAATTAAAGATTCATACAACAACAATAGTCAAATTGGAAGGCATGCACACTAAATAAAAGGAACCACAGCAATCTTTCTAAAGTGGAAAAACAAGATAGTCTGAAAATTATTTTTAAAACTTTGGAACAAATAATAACAGCAAGGTGAAGGGAGGGTTCAGAAGAAGTGAACTCAACATAGATCCGGACACTACATTTCTAGGTTGTCCAAAAATGAATAGAGAGAAGCAAAACCTAAATTCTCTCATACCTGAAGACAAACAACAACAATAAAATCTCATTACATCTTTATAAAAAGGACAAATAATAAAGAAAAAGGGTTTTCCCAGACCTATTTTTTTTTTATATAGGGCTGGAGCTAGGATTTGCTATGAGTTTTCTAGCTCCAGTTTGGTACATGTTTCTTTACTTTTTAGATGCTATTTTAACTCCTTAGGGGATTATGTATGAGTCACTGCAATGGGTGTTTGCAAAACAGTGAGATGATATAAATAGTCACTACCTGATCTGTAAAAAAAAAAAAAAAAAAAAAAAAAATTTAAAAAAGGGATTTTTTCATTGTTATTTTATTTTGCAAATTAGGTGCCTTTTTGCAGAAGACAAGAATGCAAGTATAGAAACCGTAACTGTTTCCCTTTGGAAACATGCTTGACAATTACACAAAGTGAAAAGAAAAACTAGGAGAGGCCTTGCTAGGGCTACAAGATCGGTCAGCTGGTGAGGGGGTTGGAGTTGCAGCTGGCAATAAAACTGCAAATGTGAAAGTTGCATAATCTGCTTTTCCTCAGCCAACTAACTAGTTCAAGACTGCAACTCCTTAAAAATCTCTGTGAATAATGACTGAATACAAACTGATAGAAAAGTGGATTGGCTTGATTTTTAAAATGAAAGATTATCATACTGATAAAGCTTTCTAATTAAAACCAATGACAATAAAAGCAACTTGTTCATCTAGACAAAAATCAGTGATGCACAAAAAATGAGAAGAGAAATAATTAAGTAGAACCCAGCAGTATTGTCATTATCTTGGGATGCAAAATGAAATTTAAAAAGAAAAAAACCAAACCCTTGCATTTTTAGAATCTATATGTTCATACCCAGCTGAATAAAGACAGATACTGAGCGTTGCAATATTCTGGTGCTACTCCTGAAAAAACTATAAAAACCAATACAGTTTAATATTTTAATAACATAGGCCGCCAACCTATATGTAGTTATCCACTCCAGGTTTTACCTTTCTTACTCTAGGCTGAATCTACACTCCTGCAATTACCATGCAACACAAATACAATGTATGTTCTTATATCATAAGGGAGGGTTCAAGGATCTTTAACTGAGGATAAATGAACAACATTCAGAGCTCACCTGGTGCAAGTTCCTGCTCTATGCAAAAAAGGAGCATTTGCAATAAAGCCCCTGTCACAGGTACTCTGATACAGACCCAACAACTATCACTTTAATAAGGATCTCAAAATATCTAAAGTATTTTGCTTTGTTTGCATCAACTTAATGCAGTTGATAAAAGTTTATTGGAAGAAAAAAAGCCAAGCTTGTAGCATGATTCTGCTCCATCAGCTAATGAGAGAGAGATAAAAATCCAGCATGTAGTATATTTTTGTTTGCTTTGAATCATTATGTGTGGGTCTCACATACCACGTTACAGTGCAGGGCATAGACAGAAAAAGTAAAGTGTCACACTGCTTTACTTAGTCCTGCAAATACTTTTGTGCCGCAGCACAGAAAGACTCCACAATACTCTTATGATCAAAAAAATGGCAACTTTTCAGTATACAGGATGAAACACAAGACAAAAGAGAGACATTCAATGAAATATTTCTAGATTTCACTCTAGATACCCATTAACTCCACTAACTTTAGACTAATGCTGCATACTGACATGGTCTGCAGCCAACATTTCACAAGGTCCTTGCGTACAAAGCTGTATTAAGCTATGGAAGCCTTCAGGTAACAAATTTATGAAAGAAGGAAGAATACTTATTTTCAGCAGAAATAACCTGATTGCCCAGTTATTTGCCTAACAGAAGGGAACATAATCAAATCCAAGTTTTACCTGTTTATTGCAGAGTACCTTGTTTAAAGATATGTATTTGCATTTGGATGTCAGTATGATACCCATCTAAGCATCCCATTTAGATGGAATTGTTCTGGTGTGATATTATATTTCACTTGCAAGGGGAATTTGTCTGAGCTAACAATACTTCTGTCGATGCTGTGCATGTATCACTTCAAATTCCTGCAGGGTAATGCAATCCTGCCACAAGTGCTCTTTCAACTTGCACTGCTTTACCCCCTGTCCTTGCTCTTCACTTCCTTTTCCAATGACACTGCTTCCCCGTAACTTCCTCCTGTATGTGTCTCTCCTGGAGTCTGGATTTTCTAAATGCACTGGTCGCATTCATGTGCATCTGATCCAGACTGAGCAAGTTCCTTTGGGAAACTCAGTTACCTTCATCAAAAGAAGAGACTACCAAGAGGCCTGGCCAGACTGTTTTGTGCCAATACTCAGTCTTACAGAGGATGCCACTGGCCGCTCAAAACCTGCAAACTCTCTCTCTCTATCACCTTCAGGGAGACTTAAGAGTACAAAAAGGACAGATAGAACATGGCCTGTACCTTACCTATCTTACAGGATGCTTCCTTAGGAGAGGTGCAGTGCTCCTCAAATTTCTGTGTGACAAATAGTTCCGCAATCAGACTGCCTGACTGAAAGCAAGTAAAAATAAAGACACTGAGTGCTTCAGAACAAATTACTGCAGAAACCAGCAGACTTATAGACCTTGTTTTCACCAGCACTCAATGCTTGGGGTATATTGAACCAGATCTTAAACCTACCAATCAGCCTTCATCATTGCCTGAGATTCAACTCTTACTCAGCTTTTACACATCCCATCCTTCCACTCCTGGTACTGCCATACTGCCCCAGGTCCCATCTGCAGTTCAATAGTCATGGTGTGTTAAAGAAGTCTTGACAGAGATGCACTTCACTCAAAGCCTCCACTTAAGAGATGCCCCAGAACACTGTGGAGTTAACCACAAGCAATCATAGAATCATGGAATGGTTTGGGTTGGAAGGGACCCTGAAGATCATCTGGTTCTATTTCCCCTGCCATGGGCAGGGACACCTTCAGCTAGACCAGGTTGCTCAGAGGCACATCCAATCCAGCCTTGAACACTACCAGGGTTGAGGGAATCCACAACTTCCCCAGGCAACCTGTTTCAGTGCCTCACCACCCTCACAGTAAAGATTATTTTTTTAATATCCAATCTAAACCTACTCTTTTTGTACCCCTCAACGTACTTCTCCTTCGGGCTCTGGAGACCTCCATGTAATCTGGGATAGTAATTAATAAAATCTAAACCAAGGAGAGTCAGATAAATACCTGAATAAACTGATACTAAAGAAATCTCTGCTTGACTTTGTAACTTAAGGCTAGTTTTAAAGCAGGCAAAATAGTCTGTTATCGTTAAAACCGCAACAACGTTGAAGTAGCACAAATATTCTTAAACTGAATAATAAATGAAAATAAATGTGGCATTACCTAAGGGGGTGTATTTTAGTCTCTCCTATGTTCTAGAAATGAAAATATGTTGGCACTAGTAGCCTGTGCAATAAAAAGAACAAAAACCCCTATCTGCAGCTTCTTGCTGCAGAGTAACAGAGTTGTTGTCAAAGGACAGATGACTCAAAGCCTCTTAAATCCTCTCCTTACAGTACACCGAAGATTACAGAAATATTTTTAAACTGAGAATAGCAAGAATCAATTACAAGTATTTTACAACTAGACAAATCAACATTTTCAGTAGAAGAAAGCCAAAGTGATCACAGAACCATAGAATGG
>VWZG01000558.1:0-14583 GCA_013396735.1 Grallaria varia
AATGTTTCAGAAAACTTTTAATCGAGTCTCAGTCGCTCAAAATAAAGAAAGGGAATATGTTGGGAAATTTCTTGCAGAAAATGGACGTATGAGTGACCTCAGTGCTTTAGATGCAGTTATGCTGCCAAGCCTTTAAGACTGCAGTGAAAAGCTATTTTTAAGAAGCCTCTGTGGAGATCAACAGGGAGAAGAATGTAAACTTAGAGAAGCTGCAGCAGAAGACTGAAAAAGAACAGGCACAGAGAGAGAACACGAGGACTTTATTTTACACCAACAAAGTTGTGTGTTATTCGCATTAACCAGTCACAGAGTGGTTTGCAGTGTGTGTGCAGTGTGTAAGCTATCTGGGTTATTTAAGGGGTGTTTTCACAACAATAAATGGCATTACCTTGATCATATTGGTCAGTTCGTGGTGTCCACAAGTATCCCTCGCATTAAGAGACAACAGATATGAGGGCTCTCCTGCTCTTTACAAGTAACCTCTAGGGATAATCTCTCTGAATTTTTTCACTTACACAGCTTTTTGATCAGCCCATTGGAGACCTGACTGAAAGCAGTGTTGGACTTCTGATGAAGAATGCCACAGATTGTTGTGTGAGATATAGGAGACAAGGTGCCTGAGTGCATAAAACCCAGCTAACAAGGGGGAGGCACAATATACTTACGGACTAGAAGCAGATCCAAATGGAAGGATCTGATGTGTGGAATATCTTAACATTAGAACTGATTTTGTTTACCTTTTAAACCTGAAAGAAGGAAAATGCAGTAAAGTCATGAAAAGTACTGGTCATATGAAATGGGTGAATCAACAAATATACATGGGGAAGCAAAAAAATTCACATTAATTTGACAAGACTAAAATCATGGGCAGATAAGTGGCTTATGCAATTCAGTTTGAAAAAAGGTAAGATGATTAAACTGTGGATAAAATAACAAGAAAAGGAGACTCCATCTTCAATGGACAGAGGGGTGACTGCCAAGAAGCTTTGTTTTTTAACAATTCAATGCAAAAAATGGTTTTCAATAAACTCTCTAAGAAAGCTCCCTCTCTGCCAGCCCTTTTTCTTTTCATCAGTTGCTTCTCTATGGTAAGAGGCAATTTTGGCTAATTGACTCCTTTTAAAATTAAAAAGAGGGACAAGAAACAATGATTAAGAATATGAAAATTAAATGAGATTACTCTAATACCAGGCTAGATTTGGTATTATGAAAATTACATTTATAATACGTATATGACTGTGACTAAAAAAATGTAACAGAGTTGAGAAAGTAGGATGTGAAGAAGGAAACAAGGAGCTGTATATTGGCTAATACCAAAGGCTTATTTAGGAAGTCTGAGAAACAGGGTATGCATTTGGAAAGCAGTGAACAAGATTAACCACATCCCTCTTAATGGCTTTACAGAAGCACAAATCCCAAGATATTGTTATGAATCCTGTAAACATACTGTTAAGAGGAAAAAAGGAAGACTAAAATCCAGTCCCTGACACCTGAGACAGTATTTACTAAGGAATATAAAATCCCAGAGCTGTCATGATAATCCCAGCAACTTTTGTACTATTGAGAGCTAGCTCCCAATTTCTGGTAACACCCCTTAGACCCCAAACCTTCTGCCATGCCAGTAATAGTAAGAAGCTGTTATTGTTAAATATTTTACTCATTGGTAGTACAGATGTAGCTGTGAAAAAACTGGTTTCTACTTAACTTTCCATTGCAAGAAGTGTGCCTCCCCAATTTTCCCCTCTTCCATCCAATTCAAAAATGTTAAAAAAGGAAAAATACCTCCCAGAATTCACTAAGAGCGAGAGAGCCAACCTTTCTATGGCCAGCATACCAGTTCTTTACTTCACACAAACAGCTATAGCACAGAGTATCCACAGAACACATAACACATACCTGAACAGGTTTCCTCTCCCATACAAGCCCCTCTCACTGGAAGAGGCATCATTGCCTAAAATAGAGAAAAACTTTCAAGCCAATATTAGTATAGGCAAAGTAGAGAGCAGCTCTTTAATGAAAGCATTCAGGTGCACACAAATATAAGTGCATACACAATATGGAGTTCTAAAAAATTAATGACACTACTCAATTATTGTATCCTAATGGGGACATCCAATCTGAGAATCTTTTGCACCTGGTACCACCCTTGTATCACTCTCAGAATGGCCCCACTGGAGCGCCGCCAAGGGCTCTGGGCCTTCTATCTTGTTTTGTCTTGTTATCCCAGTCCAGGTGCATGTGTCCCAAACACGATGTCCTTTTGCTATCTTGTCCATTGGAAAGAGTTAAACAGAAATTCAGGAATGTGGCACAAACCAAGAGAAACTGTGAGAAACTGTTAGAAACCGTTAGCTGCTACTTCAACTGTGAGAGACTCTACAGCCTGTGCTGGTTTTAAAAGTAAACCGGCAGGAGAAATGAATCCAACTCAAAAGAGTTTAGAAGTCAGAACTACAATCTATCAAAAAGATTACAATGGACACACTGATACAAAGGAAAATTGGTTCCAGCCCTCAAAACCCAGTTGTACAACCCAGCCCCCTGGGGCACAAACAGTATGGTGCTCACCAGCCCCTGTGCTGAGCACCACGTGGTCCCCTGAGTCCAAAGCAAAAAGGAAAAAGGAAAACCTGTTTTCCTTCCAGAAGGTTGGTGGTCGCAGTCTGGTCGAGAGTGGCAGCCGCAGTCCTGCTGAGGCTCCGGTCCTCCTCCCAGTCTGACGAGTGAGTGAGTGCCTCCAGTCCCAAAACCCCAAGCTTATATATGCCTCAGTTCAGACAGGAACACCCAGTACCTCCCCCAGGGTGAGGGTTTTCACAATGGGCAGTTTACTCAGTGAGTCACAGGATATTTTTGGTCTACTTGATGGCCCATTAGCAGACATGACCCCTCAGGTTGGGTGTGAAGGTGTTAATGACTCCTGGAGGGGAGTTATCACACCTGAATCATTGGTGTGAAGACAGGGAACCTTCTTATCTCTGTTTTTCCCATGCAGACAGTTTATAGCCTGAGGGTGTCAGGTGTGTCCTGGGCAGCTGTTGCAAACAATGCATCGTTAACAGTTCATGATAAATGGCAGAGAGGGTATGGAATACACAGTTCCAGTTACATTCCCACAGTGATAAACTGGTCCCAGCCACTATAACTAGGACACAGCCATATAAAAATCTACAAATACATAAAATATTAAAACCTATAAGTAGATAAAAATCCTAAGGCATCAATACAAGATCAAATCTTGTAAACTCAACAATGCAATGAACTGCCTTTTAAAAATGAATTACTAATAACAAATAAGAGACTCTAGTAATGTTCCAGACAGGGAACTATTTGGGGAAGAAAGAGTTAATGATGGCTTATGTCTGCTCTGCAGTTATTTTGGTGAAAGGATAGCCTCCTGTGAGTTCTAGGTAAAATAAACACAATTTACATGCAAGGACAGGCTCTGTATTAACTTTCAACAATGTGAAGTTTATCTGGACCAAAGATACAGTATGAAGTCTTTCCATTTAATAGTTTGTTGCTTTGTTTTCACAAACCATTACAATCAAACTGATCCTATACCCTATGATGCTCTTGTAGATCTTCAGTATCACCTGACTGATAGAACCAGTAAAATTCAGCTAAAAATGCTTTTCCCTTGTTTCACACAACCCCAAGGGAAAAAGCTTGGCATCATGTACACACAGAGAGTATTGCAAATTTTTTAGTATTTTGTTGCTAATAAGACTACTGCTAGAGTCTGAATAGTAATTGCCTGAAATCTAAGTAAAATAAAAAGCAATCCTCATAGGATTATTCATTTGACAGCTGGTCATTCCTCAAATCTGATAAAGAATCCTTGGACTGAGACAACTTTTAGAACTGTACAAAGGCACATTCCCATAGGAGGCATCACAGCAGCAGGGCTTAAAGGAGGGAATCTGATCGCTATTTAATAGACTGGCAACTACAAGAGAGAATTCCTGCACATTTGCAAATGTGCCTGTAGCTAATGAGTGTACGTGCAGCTCAGAAGGGTTACAGATCTCCACACAAAACTCTGACCTAAAGCTAACACTCCATTTAAAATCAAATTATTGTGGAAAAAATTGTGTAAATAATTCACAAGAATTTTAATGGACATTTCTTATCTATGACAAGCCCATTAGCATTATGTGTGATTACCTGTTTTTTAATCACTCTTTGTGTTATAGTTGTATATTGCGAGGGAAACTTATGGACACCACGAACTGACCAATATGATCAAGGTAATGCCATTTATTGTTGTGAAAACACCCCTTAAATAACCCAGATAGCACACACACTGCAAACCACCCTGTGACTGGTTAATACGAATAACACACAACTCTATTGGTGTAAAATAAAGTCCTTGTGACTTCTCTCTGTGGCCAATGTTTTTCAACCTTCTGCTGCAGCTTCTCTAAGTTTACATTCTTCTTCACTGTAGATCTCCACGGAGGCTTCTTAAAAGTAGCTTCTCACTGCAGTCTTAAAGGCCTGGCAGCATAACTGCATCTAAAGCACTGAGGTCACTCATACGTCCATTTTCTGCAAGAAATTTCCCAACAGTTATGAAGATATGCATGTGCTTAACAGTGTTCAAGAGTTGGGCCTGAACAACGAATTTCCTCTGTGATCAAGCATTGCAAGCTGTTTTAGCTTCATAACTCAACACAACACAGCCACTCAGGTGAGAAAGTGTCTGACCTCACGATACTACAGCGAGAATTGCAGGTAGGGTAATTAAAATTACTCAGATGGAATGAGTGTCAATATATGAAGCTTATAATTTATATAGTCCTGTCAATACCTCAGGCACAGATTACACAGCAACTTGATACACCTACTCTCAGTTTCACACAACCACATTTGGAGGTAACAGTTCGAGTCCTCGTATCAGGCAGAAGTAAAAGCAGAGGAGCGGACTTCCTGTGAGAACCTTGGTAATGAGGGGAGAGAAGGAAACAGAAGCCATTGGAATAATCAAGTTAAAAGCATTTCTTTCAGCCACAATATTTCTTGAATTAAAATCAAAAGGCTAATTTTGTAATCTGAGTCCTAGTAGATTAGAAGCAAATTATTGGATTGCTGTCTATTGACACTACTTAAATCTCACAGGTAATAAACATGGCAACAAAATGGTTTTTTGGAAGTTCCTGCAACACTTGGGTCTTAGCACATCTGCTGGTGGTACCCTACCAAAACAATAGCACTGGATTACATAACCAAGGCATGTACTACCTACAGAAATGATATTAAATCCATCAAGAAATACCAAGACTTTGCTTCTTTCTGACATACATGGCAAACGTAACAGGAACCAGTAGATTGAAAAACCAAAACCAAAGGGAAACTGCAGAAACAGAACAAAAGCATGCTTGCATCTGCAAAGGTTGAAGCAGGTTCTAGTCCAGCTAGTTCACAAATTCAGCAAAACAGAAAAGTATTATTCAGCCTGAAGGCTATTTTTGTCTCAGGAAAATGAGCATGTTTTGATGTACACTCATGCTGTGTATTCTCAGCATCTCCACATAATTTGCTGTGAGTCCTCTACTCACTGTTTTTTTCTGAAACTACGTGTAATGTCTAGGGCATGTTAACTTGATGATACTATAAATTTATAAGCTTTATTGACCAAAAAAAGTTTCATACCAAGAAAACCAATAGTGCATGCACTTTCTTCTATTATTCCCTGTGTCTTCCCTTACCTATAAAACCATTTATGGCTAAAATTAGTCTGCCTAATTGTTCCATTACTTCCTTGTTCCCATTATGCACTAAAATACCCATTCAGCTTTTTTTCCTCTATTGATGTAACATAAACTCATCTGCTCAACAAAATGTATTGCTTGTTTCTTTTCCTGTGTTTACAAGAGATTGTTGTGCATTTTGCAGTAGGTCTTTATAATCTAGTAATGATGGCTTGATAATTAAATTAGGTTTTGATGGCACAGTTGAATTCTAATTTATGTTTTGGAGCTTTGTTATAATGTGATCACTTTCTCGCTATTATCTTACATCACTTAGAAAGAACAAAAGAATAACAACTCCTCTCCTCATATTCAGTTGTTTTGTTTTTATTACATCTTGATACTTACTACATTTCCCTGAGAAAATTTTTTAACTACTCTAGGCAGATCTGAAGGAAGGGGGCATAGGGACAAACTGTGTTTTCTTTGGATTCAGTTTCAGATTAGTCAATCAGAACACTTACTGCAACTCCTTGGGATTCGACTATACACATCACTTGTGCACACATAATCTTCAAAGGCATCACTCATTACTGCCCGACAGATTTTTGGCAACAGATATGCATGAAAACAGAGAACAGCTTTTTACCTTTCATTTTTCAGCAGTGAAGATCTGCCCCCAAACTAGTCTGTTACTAGCAACCTTCATAGGACTTCTTTTGGAGGACTGAAATGTAACTTTAGGAGTGATTGCACTTCTGATGCTGAAAAACCTCAGAATAGAAGGAACTGCTAAGAGAATTTTGGATCTTTTAGCAGCAAGATATTTATTGACAGCTTTGGAGGCAAGCCAGTTCGCACCGGAGAAACTTGCCTAAAGGCATCAGTGAAAAGCAAAGTAATTTATACAGTCTACATACATGATTACATCATCTTAACATGCATATTCATACAACTTCAACACCTAACCATACATATTAATGATAGGTAGAGTCTAGGCAGAGTCCAGGCAGGGCTTGGGGCGGATTTTTCCAGATTCTTCTCTTGGCATCAATATTGGGTAATCATTTCCACTCTTCAGCCTCACTGTGGGGATCATTCGCTCTTCTACCTCGTTTTGACATTCCTACCTTCTATTGTTAAGTGACCTGCTAACTGAAGCTTGCAGAAACCCTTGGCTCTAGGCCCTTTTAGCCTATTCAAATGACTACCTTGTCTTAATTTATAATGCCTAGATTCATTGTATAGTGTTTCTCTTGTGATTAGGTTTGGGTCCAGAACAGAACCAGTTGCAATGATTCCTTAGCAGCACAGGCAGAACAGAACAAGATACTTCAGTTAACTCTTTTAGACACTTCCAAGTCTGCCTCAGAGCAATTTTTCTCCCTATATTCCCATTAGATAGTGTTCTACCCTCTAAATCTTTGTTTTTGTGATGGCAGTTTCTTACAGGCATCCCACTTGTTCAGCAAGTACAAGTCTAAGTACAAGCAGTTGGGAGAGCACTGTGTGCTACAGATTATTTCACCCAGGAACTAATGAAGTCCTACAACATAACTTGAGAAAGATGTTTTATTGGGTGGGGAAATTAAAACACTGAGACATAAAAACTTCTGAAAGCTATACACTAAATATCTGGTAAAATATAGTTCCTACACTTCCAACATATTAATTTTGAGGTAATATGGCTGCTTGTGTCCTCAAAATTAATTACAGACCTATATCCCGTCTAGGGATGCATGTGCATTGTTTTCTGATGTTGCAAACCTTCAGAGAACATCTTCTGTGGTTTAGGTGTAAATAGGTATAAATTCAGTTTTGTATGACCTTGCATGTTAAATGTTCTTAATATGGCACTCTAAAAAACAAGCCAAAACCAAATCATAATTTTCAGTATTGACATGCAGTACAGAAGACTTAAGGGTTTTATCCTGCTCTTGAATTATGATCAAAACTGTTCACAAGGGAAGGACTTGCATTTTTTAGAACTGCACAGCAACATTCATCTCTAAAAGTATATAGATCCCTATCACATTGAATAGCTTTACCAATACTTTCAATAGACGAAAAATTGTCAATAATCATTTGCTGACATTATTTTAAAAGGTAAAATTCTCTAGAAGAAAGGGAATCTGAAGTATTTTTTATTAATGCTTCATAAGGGTAAAACACCTTTTCCTCAATATATTTTAAGAAATAGGAAGCATTAATTTGGCTGGTTTTGACAGCTTTAACTTACTTCTAATAGGCACAGTCATTTTCCAGTTGCACACTGTACTTAAAATTTCACAAAACTATCCAAGATTAATCTTGGGTTAAAAAACCCCAACTTTTCTGCAAAAAAAAAGTTGTAATTTATGTGTTCAGCCCAGAACATTTTTCACCTGTGAACTGATGAATACAATAGCTGAACATTGCTTGCTACAAGAGAGTAGTATAATTAGTATGACACACCACTACAGATTTCAATTACCTTATCATGATCACTGCCTAGAATAAAGAGGGGAATTTTGTAGAAGAAATTCATAGAAAATAAATGGGACTGACAACTCACTGGAATTCAATTTTGCTGATGTGATACTGAAATACGGGAAAGTAGAAGTACATTTATTAAGTTTCAAACAGCTGCATTGCTAATACATCTCATGAACCTGTATGCTCTGTTATCACCATGGAAACAGGATCATCAGAACAATGCAGAGAGCATGTAACACTACAGGTTGTTCATTTACATTTGTGATAGACACCAAAAAAACTTGAGATTTAATAAGCCAAAATTTCTTCTAGTGTGTGGAGCAATATGAGGCCCAGAACTATAACTTCATGAATTAAAGAAAAGCAAAGGGGAAATTTTTTCAGTATTTTAAATACATAGATTTATTCTAGCTTTTATATAAGAATTTCTTCCCTACAAAGTTATCATGACCCGATTTTGTTACCGGAAACAGCATGCTGTTAATGTCATGTGCTTGCATCCACATAGAACACTATTATTTTAATTCTAATCACATCTACTCTACAGCTGCAGTGGTCTTCAGATTCTGGTCTTTAATCTTCACCTTTTAAATATGACTAGTCTGATCAAAAATGTAGATACTAGACCTCAAACAGTCCCTAATTTCTGGATATTTATGCCTGAGGTATCACAGCGCAAAAGTAATTAAAGCCTACAAAGATCTTGAAAAACCTCAACATTTATGTCTCCACGCTCATAATTTTGAGCAAAACATAAGACACGAGTGTGTCACACCCTGGGACACTACCTGCATTCACTCTCTAAGCATGTAGAAAGTTGCAGCCAACATCATCTGTTTGTGAGATGAGGATATTCACATGGTGATCCTGCTTACAGCTTTGTTCCACATATAACTATCCCAGTACAAGTTTTGGTGCTGCAAATTGAAGTATGAAAAACGGCTAAGGAAAGGTATATAGGAATTATAGCCTATGCCAGAAAGACTGTGTGCCATCAGACTTAGACACAGAGTATTATAATATACTAAAAGCTGTTACACTGATGGCCTTGTTGGGTTTATGAGTAAGCAATATTTCACTTTGAATAATGATGGAAAAGGGATTCAGGTTGACATAAGTGAACTTATTTTCAAAACTCCATTTTGATAAAAAGAAAAAAAAATTAAGGACTTTATTACCAAATGTCACATTAAAAATGTCGATTTTCTGAATAAAAGTCCACCAGAGTATGGCAGTGAGCTAGACTGAAACGGTTACAAGAATGACATGACTTCAGAGAGTACCTTTATTTTCTCAGCTCTTCCTGTAAAGCATCCTTTTTTGAGAGAAGAGATTTATAGTCATGGTACCACAAAGGCTGACTTTATGGAGAAAACTTGACAAAAAGAACAAATAACTTTTTTAAACTTCAGAAAAGTATGTGTCAATATCATATGTTATAGCTAGTAACCCATAAACTAGACTTGTGTACTTAAGAACTGATAATTACACGGAGATTTCTCCATTAGGCACTTGTGAAACTCAACCATTACACATTGTTGTAGTTCAGTTAACTGAGAAGAACTTCAGTTATGCATATTCATACCACCGTGTAATCCAAAGCATGGGGACTACCCTCTAGCCAGATCGGGGAAAGACCATTTCCAGCGTATCAGAGCCTGCTGGAAAGGGAGATCTCAGAAGAAGTGCATTTCAGAAGCCAGGCAGGACAGAAGTTAAAAAATTTGAGCACCCCAGAATTCACTCTCTTTTATGTGGCTGTGTCCGCCAGAGCCCTGTGAACTCCTGGAGTCTTTGTCTGGACTATCTTTTCACTGGTATTTTTATTTTGTTCAGATTCCTCATAATTTTTCCTCACTCTTTCTCTATTTATATTGGGAGGAGGGAAAATAGTAAGGGGAGAAGAGTTCATCTCATTACAGGCCCCATCTCCCGAATATATTGTCTTTAAACCACAACGCACTTGCACTAACCTAATACAGGTATTCAGCTCACTGTAGCACAGACTTCTCATGTCATAGAGTATGTCTGACAAAATAGGAAGTTCTCTTTTAGAGCTGTAGTGGAGCTCCACATGTGAGAAGAGAAAGACCACAGAAGAGTTTTATTCCAAGCCTGGGTTTTTTTGATGACAATTATTCACAATGCTTCAAGAAACTGAAATGCCACTGTAAATTCTGGAGACAGAGATTAAAAGACATAGAGCAAATTATGCCGTCAGGGGCACAAGATAAAGATATCAAAGTCACTTCAGCTCCACAAACCTGGCATGGAAACAAAGGTAGACTTACCTGTCATGTATATGTACACAATAGCACTGACAGACAATTTAGTCGCTTATATATTAATTGGAATTTGAAGCCAGAACAATCAGACATGCCAAATTATAAAATCCAGCAAACTGAACCCAAGAAAACACTCAAAAATAATAAAAGTAATAATATCAGATTAAGCATTATTAAACAGCAAACACGTAAATGTAATTCAGAGCCATTGCATGGTAGTTCTTGTCTACTGTCATCTGTTCTTTTGAATAATTAGGAAAATTAAAATACTGGATTTTCCAAATGTATTATTACAACAGTTCGTAAAGCTAACTACAAATTAACATCACCTGTTCCAGTTCCCTGAAAAGTAAAAAAAGTTCATGCACGAGAATGTGATTACATTATAATTTGTGGGGTTCCTGTCTGATTGGCTGGACAACTAACATAACATGTATACTGAAAAATACCTGCAGAGATGGACTTCCATCCCAGCTTTCACAGTTAGTGAGATAATTTTTAGGAAAACCTGAGCATACAAGGAACAGAAAAATATGTGTCAGAGGAAACCTAACTCACAATCACAAGAAGAAAAAAGTGAAGTTATATTGAAATCAGCCCCAGACTGAACTTGCAATTTCTTTTCAAACTGAAAAAGGGCACATACTTTGGCTTCTATTAAAAAGTTGTAAACGTGTTATTTCAACCAAAACATACCAGAAACATGACAATAGCAGTTGGTCTCATAAAATTCAATGCAAAGTTAGCCACCTCATATAGCTTTCAGATTGGCCTGGAAGATGAATCAGAACCTTAATACTCAAATTTTGTTGAAGTTCCTCTCTACCCTTCTCACTCTCTCCCTCCATTTTCCCCCACAATGCTAAAAAGGGAGAAATCGGCTTCATTACTCTGATTTTGCAAGCACCAAACATTATACTGATATTATTGTATGGTTTTAAATAATTGAATAATTGAATTTAAATAATTGAAGATAGTTTCTAAGCCTCTGCATGTAATATAATAATAAATGAAAAGTCACTGCCTTCTTATTCATTTACATTCCCTGCTACAATAAGTACGCTTTCCACTTACGAAAACCAGCACAAAACTTATGCCATCAGACACTGAAGGATTTTTCAAAAACTGAATTACCATTAGTAAAAAATAAAAAAATAAGGAAGCATTTTGAAAAGGAATGCTACTACTGTTCCAAATCACATTGACAGCTCATAATTGTCAAGTGCCTGCAGTATCTTAGTACCAAAAAAAGTTTTAAATAAAATTGCCTTTGACTAATGGATATTTAATGTTAAAGAATAACCTCTAATTCTGCTCTAAGACGTATATGCTTGCCTTTCACTGCAGATATTAGGAGTCATGGTTAAGATATATGAATGGAATTCACCCAGGGAGCGGGGGTGCAGAAATCATATACACTTAAGTGAATCAACACTGGTCATTGGAAGCAAAATTGTGAAGCTTAAGGAATAATCAGTAGAACTCTGGTCCAAAAGAAAAAAAAACGTTTAAGAACTACCAGATTATTAGTATCTCAGTAAGACGCAGGTACGTGTCAATGTCATCTATGACCACATAAAACAAATCCTGGGAGGGAGTCAGGAAGAATTTTCTCAAAATAGCCTCCTCATTTGTTAAACACAGTCCAACCTGATCCCATTCTCATGTAACTGAGTAAAAACTGGATTCTAGTAAGAGTGGGAGCTACACTCCCAACAGGAGGTAACCAAAGCCTGACCTGAAGACCAATGACAGACACACACAGTTCTGCCTATCGACCTGCAACAGTGCCAGTAGCCCTGCGACTAATGAAAACCCTTGGAGCAGCATTTTTTTTACCCCTGAACATTCCCTCCTATAAGTCACTATTTTCTTCATAGCTTGTTATTTTTAATTTAAACATTACTTCTTAGCATGCCTGTTTTCACCTGATGCTTGTTGAGGCACTTACAGACGTCCAAGTTTTGCAGAAGGGAACGCTGAGGATTTTGCTGTTGTAAGAAGCCAGCAGGATGGCCAGCACAGGGTTGCACGGTGGCAGGAGGCAGATGTGAGGGATCTGGGGCAGCCTTCCCGACTAGAAGTGAGAGAAGCTCTGGAAGTAAAAGACAAGTTTTATTTGAACAAAAATTCGAGTCCTTCGAGCCTGCGCAGTGGATTTTTTAGGTGAGGCGCAGCGTGCGCGGAACTGAACCCACCCTTTACTCCTAAGGTTCATCTGCCAGGGCCTAGCAAGCTTGGACGGTGGCAGCGAAGTCCTCAGGATGTAGGTTTAGTTAGAGTGTCCTTCTCTTAGATGGATGGCCTTACAGGGCTAAGTGAGCTCCATCTGCCCGGGTTTGGAGTTAGAGTTGCCCTTCTCCTAGGATGGTTGCCGGGAGGCTGGTGAGCCCATCCTGCCCATGGACACACTTTGTCTGACCCTTCAGCTGAGACCTGACTAGCATGGGAGACCCTACCGGAGGCACAACCACCGCCAGCATAGTTCACACCCCTTGTCACGGGGGAGAAGCTTGTGTGCCCTGAACAAAAATTACACCAGCAAGATTTTACATGTTTCACAGAATATCCTAAATTGAAATGGACCCAAATGGCAAAAGGCCACCTTTGCAGTTGGGATGGACAGACGCAGGGCTGGGAGGCAGATTCCCATCCTGTTCTCATCTCTGCCCTCAGCCTAGTGGTCTGGCTAGCAAGAGCAGGAGATTCCTGGGTGTCTGTGTTTTCCAGTCATCCTGCTGAGCCCCAAGGGAAAATATCTTTCTTCCCATGTCTTCATCCCAAGCCTCTGCACTCAGCGCCATGGCTGCTTTTGGCTACAATTAACCCCTAGTGGGTCTGGCTGGTTAATTGCATCTGACTATTAATCCTCTACAGATTGCCAGGCTGAAATTGGTAATGTATAGGCAGGACTTTTTGAAAACAGCTGTTCTAAACCTCTGTGGAGGAAAAGAGTGTGTAGAAGTGATTAGTCCATAGGAAATAAGCACTCACTCACAGGTTTCTTCTTTAAATCCTCCTCATGCTTACGTGGCATAATGAAAGAATTTAACTGCAAGCTTTCTAATATGAAAGTGTACGCACTTGAATGCAAAAATCACAGAATTTTCTATGCAAAGATGGGGGACAAAGGTTTTATTTTGAACTATTCATTAGTAAACTAATGATAAATTATCTTGCCAAAGAAGCAGGGACTATAGGGCAAAGGTGTAGTTTTCTGCATGTACAAATGCTTGGGATATATCATGAAGCCTATATTAGTGTGGAGATACCAGACCAACAGGTTTCTCTGGTGTTTATATTCCCAAAAAACATCTAAAAGGGCATGCAGTTATCTTCTTTTTTCCAAATACAGCAGTCAGTAATTGCACATTTCAGACATTTATGCAGTACCCAATAACTTCATATATATTAATTTATTTTTTTTCCAGAAGCTGTGTCATACATTCATTGTACTGCAAGGGTAAAAGATAAAATGCCCAGTGAATTCATGTTCTTTCTAGAGGAAGGTTTCAAATAAGCAAGCTATGTTAATAATTACTGCTATGAAACTGCTATCTACCTGATTGTGTGCAGGGAGACAAAAATCTGTCAGTTTGATAATTCCTAAGAGTATATACAGCTTGGTCTTAGTTCTCAATATGCAGATATTTATTTGGAGTCTTAAATATGCAAGATCACTCATAGTTATGTCCTTACAACTCTGTCCTGAGATATCAATTATTTCCTTGAGAAATGCATTCAAACATAGTTCAGAGAGGAAAAATTTGTTAGTGAAGAAAGAAATTGTATTCGCAGGTTTAAAATGGATTGCAGTAAAAATTGGGAAAATAACCTTTAAAGGCAGAATTATATGCATATTAGACATTTCAGAAATAGGACCACTGAATACTGATCCAACACTTTAAAAGAGAGAACTGTTTTTCCTAATATAGTCCTTTATGGACTCTTTAGAGAAGAGATCCACTCCTCTTTCCAAAGTGTCAAACGTATTTGTCCTGGGTTCCTGTAGCTGAATTTTTTTTTTTTTTTTGGTAGTGGGGGGGCTGCAAAGGTGGTTTCTGCTAGAAGCTGCTAGAAGCTTCCCCTGTCCCATAGGAGCCAATGACACTTTGCCCCAGGTGGGACAT
>VWZG01000559.1:1516-42561 GCA_013396735.1 Grallaria varia
AGCCTTGGTGGGGATGTGGGCCCCCTCCCGGGGAGCACTGATGGGGATGTTTGTCCCGTTCCCGGGGAGCACTGATGGGGATGTCGGTCCCGTGCCCGGGAGCAGCCGCTGGAAGAGCAGCCGGGTCAGCCCGAACCGGGGGGTTCGCAGCCCCCCAGCCGCCCGACCCCGCTGCAGCTTCGCTTTAAATGCCCGGGCTGGGGATGGAGCGGCGGCCCCGGGCGGCCGCGGCGCTGCCCGAGGATAACATCGCCGGCATTCAGTGGCTGGAGGCAGACGAGGGGGGAAATGCAAGCGGACGGCAGACGGTGAGCGGCAGGCGAGGGGAAGCCGGCGGCACGTACCTGGGGTCGCTGCCGGGGCGGGGGGGTCCGCGCTCGGTGCGTGGCCGCTGCGGCCCCCGAGGCTGCTCCCCAGATCCCATCGCTGCATCCCGCTCCTGCCGTCCGCAGCTGGCGGTGCTGGGATGGGGCTTTGTGCCTTTCTTTGTCAGCCCCTCGCCCGGGCGGGCAGCGGGGGCAGCGCGTCCCCGGCTCTTGGGGCACGGAGAATAAACAAATGTGCCGCTGCAGAAGAAATAATGCGAGTGGTGACGGAGCGAGGCTCGGGGCTTGTGTGTCAGGAGAGTGCCCGCTGGTGCAGCGTCTGCTCTCCGGGGGCTGGGGCTTGCCCCGGACAGGTAACGGTGGGAATTACTGTGCCGACACGGGCGTGGCGGCAAGAGGAGAATGCTCGAGGTCAGATGTCCCCACCAGGGTCAGGTGCCGTAGGAACAGGGCACAGAGCACCCCCCAGACCACTGGGAGAGGCTGGTGTGGTGGGGGTGTGTGTCTGAAAGTAGGCAAAACATTTGGGACCTGAACCCTGTAAGTGAGCCCCAACCTCTGCCCCTCTGCACGTCCGTCCCAAGCGAGTCTTGCCTTGCAGGTACATTGAAAACACATTTTTGAGCACTGTTGAAATGCACTGTTGGAGGGTCTTTCCATCTCAGCTTAAACCTTCTTGCCAAGCTTGTACTGAGCAGAGTACAGGGCCTGGGGGTGCTGAGCTCCAAGTAGACACAGATTAATTGATTTAATTGTCTTGTGCTTTTCTCCTGCTTTTTTCAAACAAATGAACAGTTTTTATGTGTGGATCCTTTCATTCACCACCAGAATAATCCTCTGCACAGGACAGTGGGAAAATGCTTAAATAAGTCCCAGCAAACCAGCATGGTGGTTTGAAATAGGAAGTGAAAAATACCATGTCCACTGGTAGCTGGATTTGATTACAGAACTGGAAGATTCAGAGAGGCAGCGTGCAGGGTTTGGGTATTTTAGTTTGAGGCAGCGTGCAGGGTTTGGGTGTTTTTAGTTTGAGGCAGTGAGGGATTCTGCAGGGACTCCGTGTTTGTCACTGTGTCCCCAGAGCTGCTGGATCTCATTTCCTGGCCCCACACAGCACCAACTGCATGGCTCGCCCAAGTGCCTCCCTTTGTTTCAAAACCCTGAGAGCCTGGAGCACTTGTTGAACCTGACAAGTGCATCGAAGTGGCTGACAATTAGGAAATAAACAAATATAACTTGAGGCATTTTTGAGCAGAATCCAGTGTTACATAGACTGGCTCATTGCTGCCATTATCATATCGAATATTAGCCATAGTTGTGATATTTGTGCTGCACAGCAGCGTTCCCGGCACGGCAAACATCACATTATCTTGCTGTGCAAAAGCTTCATTAATCAAAGCAGACAATAGGCCAGACACATCCCTTTGAGCCTGGCGTTCAGGTCCTCCAGGCTTTTCACCTTGTCCGAATGCCTCGTCCCCGTCAACGCAGGCAGCAGCTCTTCAGAACCACTCGCTCTAAACTGCAGAGCTCAAAGGAAAGCATTCTCTAGTTCAGCTAAAAGAATTCCCCAGTTATTTTATATTTTCCCTGCAATTCTTCATGACTTGCAGGGGCAAAACTTTTTCAGTCTTTCAGTCAGTGTGGAGATTAACCCACTCATTTGTTAAAATGCTGATGAAGGAGCCTGACAGATCTGTGTCCTCTAAAGCAGCAGCAGCAGCAGCGTGGAGAACAAGAGAGATGGAGTGGCCTGGCTGAGCCGTGGCCGTGCTGGTGGGAGCTGGGGAGCGGACGGCAGAGGGAATAGTGTGGCTGTGAAGGTGCTGTCCTTCCGAAAGAGGATCCTGGCAAAAAGGTGCCATGATCTTGGCTTAATGCAGGGCACTGCGGGAGGAAGGGTGTTGTGTGCCAGGACCACGTCTGGGTGCAGAGTCTCCCCTTTTCCGTGCTGCAGCACCGTGGCCACGTCCTTCAGGCACAGGGCTGGCAGTGGGACACTCAGGCACATGGAGCCCTCACAGGTTTGAGCCTCCAGAGGGATATCCTCCCCCCCAGATCTGTGAGGAAGGGGAACTCATGGTGCCTGTGGCAGGCTCTGCCTTGCTGTGGCACTTTGGGTCAGGCTGCAGCTGAGTGGCACCCTCGTCCCTTGTGCCATGGCAGTGACAGGCACTTGTGCCATTGAGCTTGGCTTGGGATTTGAGAGCCATTTGTCCTGCTTTCTGCTTGGTTACTGCAGGACCGAAAGAGACACGCCATAATGAGCCAAAACAGTCTTTCCTGCACAGAAATACACCAGAACTGGTTCAGCCTGAGGAAAGATAACTTAGAGGAGCAGTGGCACAGGGAGCTCTGGAGCATAAGGCATAGTGGCATCTACTTTCAGAGAGGATGAAAATTGGGCCCTTTGGCTGTGGCTGGTCTGGTTCAAACTCTGGTTCAAACTGTGGGCTCACATCTCAGAAAACCTCAATTCAGTTCTCATTTCTCCAGGGACAGGGAAGTGCAACACTGTCAATCTCCTCTTTCCTCTTCAGACAGCAGCAGACACTTAAACTGAGACTGGGTACCTTCTCACATCTGCTTGGACACAGGAGTGACTGAATTACTGGGGAAGCAGAGAGACCTGAAATCTTCCTGACATCCTCTCCGCTTGCTTGGCCCTGGAACTGCCTGTCAGGCAATTCCTGCTCCCTTCTGCTCGTGGAGCCTCCTGTGCCATGCAGGAGACTGGAAAGGCGCTTGGAAATGGCTGAAGAGGAGGGATGCTTCCTGGGAAATGGTCTCTAAACCAGGCCCTTTCCTGTGCTGTGGCTTTTCAAGGGCTCATGGACAACACGGAGCTGTAAACAATGGTATGTTCTTGTATCTCAGTCTTCCAGGATTAATTCAAAATCCATGGACAATGGCGTGCCTAGAGGCTTTTCAATTATGTCACCAGGCTTTGGCTAGGGCCCTTTTATTTTTAATAAACATTATATAGCTTTAACTGCTGCAGTCTCCAGGTTCTTGTTTAATCAGCCATTGGGTTCTTCATTCCAGGTTCCTGCTGGAGGAACTCGTGTCACCTGCCCTGTCGCAGCAGATCCCTCCCACTACAGCCAGACACTGTGTGTGCTGTTTGTGCATCAGAAACGAGGAATAACAGATTTCAAGGAACTGCAATAAAAGCATTTTATTACATTTAATTGTAGTAAACATTAAATTCAACATATTAATTGCTGTTTCCAGGCATGGCCACTGACGGTGGGGTCCTCAAAGTGCTCTGCTGAGATTGCTCGCTGCTGTTACTGCTCTTTGATTACTGGTGTGTCATTAGTGCTCTGCATTCAGGACTTGAGTCACTAACAAAAAGGACTTATATGGGCATTATGTAAATTTTGTGTATGTTTTGACATCGCTGCCAGGGCCTGTGTCATGGGTCTAATTGAGGAAAAGAAAAGCAGATGCATTCAGCTCTGCCCTGACTTGGGGGCAAGCTCGCCGTGCTCTCAGGGATCAAACAAGCACAGGGAGGAACAACCTCTTCCCAGCATATCCCTGTGTTCCTGCAAAGCCCTTTTCAGAGGAACACACCCTCCCCAGCCCACTGTGTGGGGCTACTGGGATGTGCAGGCTCCCTCCCCTCTCAGCTCCTCGCCCCTTGAGGCTTTCCCTCCCTTCCCTGGCTCTCGGGCAGAGGCTGAGGCAGACTCTGCAGATCCATCCCTTGGGAAAAACAGCAAATCCCACACCAGGGATCCCTGGCAGATGAAACACCAAGGGTGAGACAGGTGGATGACGTGGCACCTGGGAAGGAGAAGCCTGGAGGAGATAAGCAGGGCAGGAAAAGCTCCAGCAGAGACCTTTCCTTCTCTCTGTCCCACCCCTATTTCCCGCTGCAGGTGAGCACCCTGTGGCCAGGTGCTCAGTGAGGTGAATCCCACACCTTTTGGGATACGGTTACATCCCAGAGAAGGGCAGGATGCTAAAGGACACGTGGCTGCCTCCCTAAATTAAACAGAGTGTAAAGCTGTTAAGATTAGTGCACATCAATCCCTGTGCTTGAATCGAGAGATGCTTTGGTTTGGCAGCTACTGGGGACAAAAACCACCATTTCATTCAAAGTGTATTTAATGCGACAGAAGGAGGCAGATTCCTTTGACAGTTTTACAGCTCTTATCAGATTACATCAAAATTAAATTAAAACAATCTAAAAGAAGTGTGAAGTACTGCAGGGAGAACACAAACAAAACACTCCTCTTTGTAGGCTTTCAGGGACAGGGACCACATTCCTTATCAGGGAAGGGAGGAATAAAATTATTCTTGAGTCAATTATGAGCCTGTCTGTGGGATCAGGGCCACAGTGAGCACTGAGACACAAACAGAGGGGGAAATACATCCAGGGAACCAGCGTAAGGCTCCTTATTTCCCTAATTTTTGTTAAATAAGCACTGGGGTGTTGAGCTGATCTTTCCTGACAACACCCTCTGGTCCCAGCCAAAAATAAACCTCCCAGGGCTGGGACAGCCCAGGAGACCAACAACTCGGATGGGTCAGGGATCAGCCCCTTTGCTCCAAAACCTGGAGTCGTCCTTTGGGACTAAGGCTTTCAGTGTGTTAATACAACCTGTGCTCGGGATTTTAGGCAGCACTTGGAAGTTTTGTGCTCTTTTAGGTATTGTTTTAGCGAGCAGAAATATTTTCAGAAGCAGTTGAATCTCCCAGAACCAAGCCTGGTGTGTGGCTGGTACAGGCTGGAGGAAGTCGGAGTCTTTTCCAGCTTTGGAAAACAGCAGTGGTGGGACAGTATTTTCTTGTGCAGCCTCTGACAGTTTCAGCCCTGACACTCAGCAATGCACTAAAACCCATGTCGGCCCACAGGGCACATTTCGTGGCTCATACTCTGAAGGAACAAACAATAATGAAATAATGATAAAAAATAAATAATAAATCTTTAGTGTCTCCCCTTGTTGTCAAAGGGGAGACTGTTTTGATGTAGTTATTAGCAATGAGGAGCCTTCTGGAGGGGGAAAAAGCAATTTTAACTATGAGGAGGCAACCATGAAAACCTTTTTAGTCCCGTTTTATCTGCCCCTGGGACTGAGCAGGTAGCTCGTGCTGGTACCTGGGAATTCTTGGCCCTACAAGAGACTCTCTCGGAGAGCAGAGGTATTGTCTTCACAGCTGAGATGCCAAAATTCCATGTATTTGTAAAGGAAAGGGCAAAGGTTGGTGGGCTGTGGTTCTAAGGTCAGGATCTGGGAGGGGAGAAATGCCTGGCTTTGGAAATCTGGGCAAGCTCAGCACCAGATTTCACCTGTGGGCTCTCGTGAAGGTGTGAGAGACCTCCAAAACACATCTTTGCTATCAGTAGACAGTGAGTTTCAGTAAACAAAGTCACAGAGTGAGAGAGAGAGAGAGCAGTGTGTCCCCTGTGGTGGGAATTCTGTCCTGAAAGGCTCCCAAATCTGCAGATCAGGGTGTTGCTGGAGTGGGAAAGCTCTGATCCGAGCCCAAGCGTCCCACACCTTCTGAGCCAGTGATTCATAGGGATGCACAGAGGCTGAGCCGGGCTGACCTGGGGGCTGCCGAGTCCCACCGCAGCCACCCCCCAGAGCTTGGTGCTCTGGGTTCCACCCTGGTGGAGCTGAGTCGCAGGCGGAGGGAGCCGGGAACACCGGGGATGCTGCTGGATAGCCCAAACCCAGCCGAGGAACCCCGAAACCTCCGGTGTCCCCAAAGCACCCAGCGCCGTCCCCAGGCAGCGCCAGCCGAGCTGCCACGTGGCTCTCCTTGGCCAGAAGTTCTGGGGATAATTACCATGATGATCCCGCACTAATTGTACACTGATTGCCGGTCTAATTATGCTTAAGCATTTCATTGCTCTCCGCAATTTTGTCTATTGATGTGGCGCTTCTCCTTCATTTCAATTGCTCCCGCGGCGTTCAGACTTCATTGGGGCGCTGGAATCCGAGTGCCAATTTGGCCATTTCATTTCAAAGGCACCAAAGCGGTTTTTTTAATCTGGAAATGAAAGACGAGGTTTTGGTTTTCATTCCCAGGTGGGGATGTGGGCGCAGGGAGGAGGGTCTGTGGCCTCTCCCCCGTGGATTTCAGTGGGGTGACACCACCAGGGGATGAGGGGTCAGGGCTTTTCTGAACAATGCAGCACACAATAAACTCCATAAAAGCTTTTCAAAGTCCCTATTTCCCTGTTGTCCAGGGACACAGCTCCCAGGTCTGCTCCAGCACCAGGCCGGGGGCTTGTTTGGGCCCCTCAGCCGCGGGAACAGCAACACCTGAGGCAATATCGATACTGACAATGTGACACTGACAGATTTCCGAATAAATGCTTTAAATCTCAACAGTCCCCCACAGGCCAACTCCCCTGCTCTAGCAACGCTCTCTGACGTGTTTTAAGCTATTTAGGCCTCCAAAAAAAAAAAAAAAAAAAAAGCCAGGCGAAATAAAAAGGGAGTAAAAAAAAAAAAAAAAAAAAAGCCAGGCGAAATAAAAAGGGAGTAAAAAAAAAAAAAAAAAAAAAGAAAAGAAAAGAGAAAAAGAAAGAAGCCGAAGCAGGCCCCGAAAGGCCCCAAAGCGCCTCTGGGCGGCGCAGGCCGCGCGCCCGCCCGTCTCCATGGCAACGCGGGGGCGGCACTTCCGGGGTCCCGCGCGGGGCACGGCGGGAGCGGCGTGAGGGCAGCGGCGGCGCCGGGACCGGGATCGGGAACCGGCACCGGGAAACGGGATCAGCGATCGGGATCGGAACCGGCCCCCTGGACCACTGCGGCCATCGGCGGGACCGGCACCCCCGGCACCCGCCCCCGGGACCGCCGGGCGCCTCCCAGCACTGGCACCCCCGCGCATCCTGGGGCATCCCCCGGGACTGGGACTGGGCCCAGGTCCCCCCACGGGACCTCCCTCGGGACCCCCTTCAGGACCACCCTGGGGATCCGCGGCTCCGCATCCTCCGCCACAGGTGAGCGGCGCCCGCGCGGGCTCGGGGGGGGTGACATTTCCAGCGCAGGTGAATCCGGGATGGACACCCATCCCCTCGCAGGCTCCGTGTCCCGCAACCCGCAGGGCCCGGCCGGGGCTCCGCGGGCGCTGCAGCCGCCGTGGGGCTTGTGGGCAAACACGGACAGGTGTCTGGGAGCCCTCCCGGCCCCAGCGGGCTCCGGAGCTGCTGCGGCGCCGTCTGCCCGCGAAGCCACAGCTGCATCCGGAGCTGCATCCAGAGCCCCGTCCAGGGCTGCACCCGGAGCCCCATCCACAACCCCATCCACAGCCCCATCCACAGCTCCAGCCGCTGTTCCCGGTGCTCTCCTCGGGGCAGGGCTGGCTCCCTGCAGTGCCCCGTGAGCTCTGCCCTCGCTGATGAGGAGCCACTTCTTGGACAGCTGGTTTGCAGCTGGTTCTCTGTCTCTGGTGGGGCTCAGACCTTGGCATTGCTGACCTTGCCAACACCCTCCTTGAAGGTCCAAACGTGCAGGTGGCTTCCGCTTCCCCAGAGCTGCTGTGCATCACTGCTCTAATATCCTGCTGTGGTTGGACCACCCTGAGGCTGGTGCAGAACCTGTCACTGGACCTTAAATCCCATTGCAGGCTCTGTTTGCTGTGTTTTACTTCCTAGTGCTGGCCCTTTGTCCAGTCTAAAACAGAAGTGGTGCACGCTCGGGTCACTGTGCAGGTGGGTGGCGCATCTGTGGTGTGCACAATGGTGAGGGATTAGTTCTGCAGAGCCTGAGGTAACGAGGGAAAGGGGGCAGAGAGTTTCTCTCCCATGCTCAGTGCAGCCCTGAGTGTGTGGGGTTACTCAGCACTTACTCTTGGGCAGCTGCAGTGAGGAGGGCAGGGTTTGAGTGGTGTGGGCATGGAGTAAGTGAGTTATACAGTTAAGTGCTGTACTTAACTCCCTGAGTAACTTCACAATTAGAGTAACTGGGCAATTAGCTCTGCTGTGGCAGCCAGGCCAGGTGATTCAGGCTTTGCAGGCAATGTGCACAAATGTTGAGGTGTCTTGAGCGCAGAATGTGAACCACATAGGGCTATTCCATTCAGGAATACCTGCCATGTGAGGAAGAAGCTGCCAAACAGGTTCCGTGCCACCTTCTGAGGGCTGGCTGAGGCTCCAGGGCAGGGAGGTGGGTGAACTCTGTGCCCACCAGTTCATTTGGTGTCAGACTGGTGCAGAAAACCAACAGGAACAGTGACATTTCTCACTTGGCACGGGCAGGTTGCAGTGCCCACGTGTCATGCAGTTTTCCATGGCCTTGTGTCACCAGTGACTGGAGTGCTGCTGTTCCCACGTTATGGATATGCAGCTGGAGCACATCAAGACTGAGTCCTGGGATCTCAAAAACCACTGAGGCACCTCAGACCTGCTGGTTAAAATGGGAGGTGAGGGGTCAAAATCGCTGCAGATCAATGCCTGGGGCATGCCAGAGATCAGAGAGGGCTTGTGACTGGCCAAGGAATTGAATTTTGCTCCCAAATCCCAACACACTCACTGCAAACTGAAGACTCAGGGCTGATTGAAAATGCGCTGCCTAGATCATTACAGAGCTCTGAAGGGGCTGTTTTGGCCCATTTAAGGAAGAAGTTGTATTCTGATTATTTGTGCCATTTTGACCTAATGCAGAAGGGCACAAACAGGCAGTCAGAGAGCTTTGGCTTTCCCATGGAAAGAAGGAGGTGGTGGTGCAGTGGAGTGGCCAGAACGATCCCTCTGCTGCCTCGAGCTTCTCTTGTGCCACTGACCAAAGAAGCTGTGCCACAACCTGGACATGCAAATCCCCAGGTGGGTCTGGGCAGAGCTGGGCTCAGAACCCTGCCAGCTGTGCTGGTGCCATGTTGGGCACTTGGAGGGATGCCCTGATGCCCAGAGGGGGTTTGTACCACTGTGTCTTCCCTCCAGAGGCCCTTCCCTCTGGATTCCTGTGCTGCCTGAGTGGCTGCTGCAGCCAGATCAGTGGGATGCTGAAAAACCTCGCTGGCAGGGAGGGAACAGGCTTCTGGAAGCTGAGGAATGTGATATGCTCCCTGTGGGATGGGAGCCAGTGGCTGTTGGCACCCATTGGCCTCTCCATCCATCAGGTTATCTGTGTTCTCCACTGAGGCAGGAAAATTACTTTGAGAAGTGTAAAAACAAGATCTTGAGATCTGCGTTTGCCTGGCTGTCCATCGTGTAAGAGGAAATTGAAGGGATGAGATCCCAGGTGGAGCGTGGCTGTTAAATTGTGTACATGATATGAAACCCTAATCCTGTTCCAGGCAGTGGCAGGATCAGATGGGTAAAATGGGTGCCTTGACCTCTCAGGTGGAGCAGCAGGAGGGGTTTTTCTTGGGTTTCCTCCGTGCAGGGAGACTGGGAGGAGGTGTGTTTGTGTGTAGGGGGAGCCCAAATCTGTGGAGAAGCGTGCCCAGAGGTATGGAGAAGTGATCTCCTGTGTGTGCCCCTGTTATCCTTTCTGCCTAATCCCAGTTGGATGCTATTTTTTAAGAAGAACTTGGTTTTGGCTTTGCTTGTGGCAGGGTTTGTAATGGGAATCTACTGGAAACCTCTGCCTTAGCTCTTGATTGTTTTATATTTTTTGCTCATGGGATGGTTGCTCATCCTCGGGTGCAATTTGTAACTATTAAATAACAGCAGCTCTGCTCTGTTCCCATCCCTCTGGGTGAGGTGTTTGTGGTTCAGCATCTGACTGTCCCCACAGCCTGTGCCTTGATTCGAAGTTCAGTGAAATGCTTGGCTGGCACGTGTGGTCCATGAGCCAGGGAAGAGTTGGGCTGGTTTGGAAGTGTGTTTTAATGTGTTCATCTGTCCCTGTGAGAGGTTCTGGGGAGTTGTCCTGGGAACAAGTCCAGCCAAGTATTTCCTGCATGTAAAGGAGTCTGCTGTGGGATTGTGTGGGGAAGAAAGGGAGGGATGAGCTCAGGAACTGCCCGTCTCAGGGTTCAGAGCCAGTCCTGGGGCTCCAAAGGGCAGCTGTGGCTGGGCAGGAGTCTCTGGCTGCTTTGGTGGGTCCTGTGTGGATGCTCAGGCATCTTTCCTCTTTATAGCAACCCTGTTCCCGTGAGGAACAAAGAGAGAAGGGAAAGCTTTGAGGTGTCTGCTTTGTGCTAAGCTGGGCTGGCAGATCAGTGTGTGACTCCCAGCAAAGCTGAGCTCTCTGCTCTGCAAAATGCGTCAGTTCTGGCACTTGGACACTTTAAACAGCAAAATATCTTTATCTTACTCTGTGTTGTTTGTTTTCTTGCAGTGAAGCCAAAAGGCTGGAATTAGAAAGACAGCTGATGGAGTACACAATGGCTGATCCATACCTGTAAGCCTATTTAAAAGCTCCTTGGAGGTTATTTTATTTTAAAAAGATGCCTCTGGCTCTCATTTTCCTGTGTTGGCACGAATGCTGTGTGGCTGCCCCGGAACCAGATAAGGGAACAGGTCTGGCTGAAAGGGAATCTGGTTTGTAGCTGGGTGAGAACTGGTTTAGGTGGATTTTCAGTGCCTCTTTTGGTGGCACCATGGATTTAGGCAGCTGTGAAACCTCTGGCTTGTTTGCTTGTGTAACTTCCAGAACAGGTTCCTCTGTGTACAGTTTTCAATCTGATTTAATGTGATACAAGAACATAACCCATTTAAAGCACATGTACAAGAGTTTCTTAATGTATTTACCCTTTTGAACCCCAAAGCATCTGTGTAAATCGGCAAGGAAGTGGCACATAGACACCCACACCCACATACATGCATATATATACATATATTTATATGCAAAAGAATGTGTGTGCTCCTTTTTGGGGACCTGGGGGCAGCTCCCCCATCTGTGTTATTATATGTCTGAGGAAAAATGATTGCAATAGATGCCTTTATTTTATTTTCATGCTTTCTGAGTACAGTTTGTTTTTCCCCATAGGATGCAGCTGAAGTCCCTGAAGCTGCAGAAGCACCTGGCAGTGATATCTGAACGCCAGCGGTTGGCTCTGCTGCGAAACCAGAGGTACCGGCAGGAATTCCTGCAGCTGGAGACTCACATGGAAACCTCAGGTTTGGAGATGATCCGGAAGATGGAAGTAACTTTCTATAAGACTTCATGCATTCCATTAGTGTTTGCAGTTGTTATTCTAGTAAAGAGATTTCTGCATGCCCTAATGCTTGAGGCGAACTTGATCCATATTTCAGGTTGTAGAACAGACTGGATCTGAAGGACTGCAGATTCAGCAGACTGCTATAAAAAAAGTCAAGCCCTGAGGACTTTTAAAAAATTATATTATTATTATATTATATTATCTTGCTATTCCCCAACAAACCATTTGGGATGTTGCAAAGTGATATAATACAGTGATTATTTCAGATTTTTAAGTGAAATTGTGTTTTGTGCTCAAGCCTCTGATATATGGAGCCAGATTTTTGGGGTAGTGCAGCGTGGGAGGGAGATGTGTTTATTCCTGCTTTTTGAGAGCCGTGGCATCCTTCAGAAACGTTTGCCTGTGTGTATTCCTCATACAGCTATAGCCCAGGTAGTGCCTGTGGGATCTGGTGGTGTTCCCAGAGGATGCTTTCTTGGCTGCAGTGTAGTACCCCAGAGTTCAGAGACATGTGATTCCCCATGCTCTGATTTTTAATTGTTACTTGAAGCAGAGCGGGAGGAGGGGTGTGGTGTGGTCCCAATTTTCCCCTGTTGTTTTGAAGGATTTCTTTTTTCTGAGCTGCCACAGTGCACACTGGTTTGACCAGTGGCAGGTTATGGTGGTTCTGACATCCTGGTGTGAGTCCCAGTGGTGCCAGGGGTTGATGTGCACATGAAGTTTTTGTTCAGTCCTTCCATGCTTATGATTCTGTGCCATCCATTTTATCTTTGCCAAGTTCGTTGTTTTTCTGAGCTGCTGAACAAATGACATCTCCTCCATGCTAGTTATGAAAAGCAGAAGAGTTATGGAGCATGTAATCATTTAATCTATCATGGGAGTACACAGAAAGAAATTATTACTGTGTTCTCTGCTTTTTTTTTTCCATAGAGAATGCCCTTTAGGAGTGCTTTATCACAACTCTGGGCACATTTATTATGTGGCTGTAGCTCACAAAACTTCTTTTGTTTCTGAAAGATGCACTGTGTTTGTCTGCAGTTTGGTCAGTAATTTTTAGTGGCACAAATAAATTCACTTAACCTTTCAGGAAAATCCAGGAGTTATATTTGAGTTTCTTTTGAGCATCTTTAGTTCTCATGTGGTGAGGTTTTGTTTCTTAAAATTCCACGCTTACAGTTTCATGAGCAGCCTCTTACCCGGGAACTGAACGTGCCACTGGGGCAAAGGGCAGAGCTGGGGAAGTTAATTGTGTTAAGGATTTGTTTTCATGCCTGTTACCTGCTGCAGAATAGGTATTGAAGTGCTTTGAGGCTGCTCTGACGTGTTGTTGGGGCTTGCAATTAGGAACAAACAGGATTAATTGCAGGTGCTGCCTGTGCTGTGCCGAGTCCCGCTCCGAGCGTGTTATCGCTGCTCAATTAAACTCTGGAGTGGGGAGAGCCAGGTTTGGAGGAGCAAACACGGTGCCTTTCCTGCTGGGCTGCTCTCTCTAACATCTGCCATAGATCCTCCTTAGAACAGCTCAGCCAGTTGTAAGATGGTGCATGAAAAACACATTGTAAAGCTCTTTTCATCCCAAAGCAGCCGAGTCATTGTCTGGGTACAGCGGCAATAATTCAGTGTTACAAATGATAGTTGGGATGCAATAAATTTGAGTCAACAAGTTATTGCTGTTTTCTGGGATTCTAAATTGTGTGAATGAATAACTGTGTATGAAAGCCCTGCAGCAGATTGTGTACAGGCCATGCTGTTTGGTCAGGGGAGCGGAGAAATGAGGAGAAAGTGGGATCTCTGGCTTTTTAAATACAGTCTGAGTGCAAAAGGCTGCAAGGACTTAACATTTAAAAGTGCACAGTTTGCAAAGCAGTGTCTGTTGGTTTGGGGAGGGGTGGATTTTGGCCTCCAGTTTTGTGTGACGGATTTGTTCCCATTTAGGCGTGGTATGGAAGGGAAATTAAAAGCCTGTTATCCCTTCAAGAGGGCAACTTGTCAGAGGGAGGTGACAAGGAGGAAGGATCCAGCGAGCAGGTAATGGGGGGGAATGGGCTTTATTCCAGAGCTGTGCTTGGAGAGGCAGGCAGTGCCGTGCAGCCTTTCCGTGGGGATTTTGGTCCTGGCACATGCAGTGTGAAATGATGTTTAGTGTCTGAGTGAAGGAGAACCACCCCAGTAAAAAGTGCAGTTATTTCAACCAAAGAGCTGAAATTAAAAAAAAAAACTCTGACTGTTTATGTACATCTTCTTGTTGGGTTTTATAATTCCTGTGCTGGAGAGTGTGAAAATGGTTGTGACCAAGGGGAAATGTTCCTAATGAGGGATATTTGTAAAAATGCAGTGATGGATCCGTGCGGTGTGCTTATAATTTTGTGTGTTTTGACCTTTCCTCAGAAGAAGCAGAAGGAGATTGCATATCTGAGGAACAGACAAAAAGACTGACAAGGAATACTTAAATATCTGCTGCCATATATCTGCAGTAATGCAGGCTCCTAATCCCTCCTCCTATCTCCATATAAATGATACAGTTCAAGACCAGAGCTGTTTTCTCCACTAAAAGCAGCAAAGCTCTTTTAGATGAAATGTCTAAAAACATCTTGTAATAACTTGGAGCATGCTGGCAAGAGTAGTCACTTGTGACTGTGTGTGGAAGCCCCTCAGCCAGCCAGCTCCGGAGCAGGCAGGACGGGAGCATCTCTCCATTATTCAGAGGAGCCAGCAGCACGCGCGTCCCTCAGGCTACAGCATTCATTAAGGGAAGCTTACTGGGCTGAAAGCTGGGAACAGATGATAACGGGATATGATTTTCATATTTAATGCATTCCTTGGAAGAGTGTGTGTGCTGCAGATTGATAGAAGAATCAACTGCTACTTTACTAAAAGACTTTCTAGTTTGCCCTATAGCTACCGATGGAATCATTCAGCCAAGAAATTAACTTTTTCCCCTTTTACCTGCTTTATGTATCTGCTAAGCAGGCTGCTGGCTGCCAGAGAATGTTATTATGCAGTTAAATGTTTGGTATTTAAGACTCTTATCAGAAAAGAAACAGAGGCCACACTATTTTGTTTTTATAGTAGGAGGAAGGTTTTTGGTTTCCTTTCTTCAGTGCATTAGCAGTCGTTAATCTGAGTTTATGGGAAGTTTTCCCCATAGATTAAAAAGTTAAAAACCTTGAATTTAGAGCATTCTTTAAACTGTAATATACAAAGCAGTGAACCTCAGCAGCCTTGACCTATATAGGCAGGCCTCCAGCAGGGTGGGAATTGCAGCTGGATTTGGGAGGTGTGGGGAAAGGTGATTTTATTTTGGAATGCTGGGTTGTTCAGCTGGAGCAGGCAGTGTGGGAGATGGGATTTCTAACTGATGGAAAAGTTGTCATCAATACTACAAATGTCAAAGGCTCGTGGAGTGACTTGGGATATCCAGGATACAGGTCATGGAAGTGGTTTCATTTACCAGCACTGGAATTGTGATGGCTTCCTTCAGGCTGGTCGGGATGCTGGTGACTATGTGAGACCAAGGACAATCCCAGAACCAGTCTTCCAGTGATGGGCAGTATCCCAATGCCCTGAATGCCATCAGGAATATCTGGTGCATCCCCAAGATGTGGGATATGCACCCTTTTGAGGACCCAACTTTCATGGGAGTCCTTAAGCTCGAGAGTCCCATACTGAAGAGCCATCCTGGCTGGCACAGCTCCTGGGACCTTTGTGCTGGGAAGTCTGGCTTCTTCAACTTGGAAGCACTTCCTCGAAGCCTTCTGAAGATGTTGGACTTGTGCACACTGGCACTGCTGGGTCTGTGGGTGGCAGAGCCCCCTGCCCTGGGAAGGGGATGTTCCCAGGCTTTTCTTATCTTTGTTCTCCTCAGAACACTTTACTGATAATCAAAGGGATGGGATTTGTTCCTGGAGGATGGTGGGAAGCCTGGCCTTCCAAACCAGGAGAGGAGTGAAGGTGTATTTGTGCAGAGATTTCATTGCACTCGCAACTGGGCTGACCTGAAATTCTGCCATTTGGTGACTGTTTTGGGCAAGACACCTCCAGGTTTCCACTGTTCGGGTGGCAAAAGCAGTGCCTGGACCAACATGATCTGTCACATTTCTGCTTCGAGAGTGGAAAGGTGCTGAAGGGATGATTATTTTTCTGCAATCCAAGAGAAGCTCGTTAGGGATTTGTCTGCTGTGACTCTGCCAAGCGCCTGTGCCTGTTTGAATTCCATTTGTTTTGGAACACTGCATCCAGGAGCTGCCAAAGCCATGCAGGACTGGCAGGAGGCATTTGAAAGAGCCGACTAATTAATTAGGAGGAACCTGAGAGCAGTGGTGAAGGGAATAAGCTGTGAACTTAATCTGAGTAGCAAACCTTTGTCTCTTCTTAAAATAACTTCATGGCTTTTTGTTCTGCCTCTTGTTACGTGGAATTTGAGCTTTTTTAAGGAACCTTGGTCACAGACCAGACAAGATGCCTTTGTTTCCTTTCAGCTGGGCTCTGCAGCTGACTTTGTATGGGAGGAGGAGGTCAGGCAGTGAAAGAGAGGGGAGAGGTGTGGAGGTGACTGTAAATTGTCCTGCTGGGATTTGGGGCTGGAAAGGAAGCCCTGCTTAGTGTGAACAATGGCATTACGATGGCTAATTTTGGCTTTGCATAAACTGGTGGTGACCCTGCAGTAGTGGCGGTGGCAGTAGCCACTCCTCCTAAATTGTCCTGATTGACTAGGTTTGCAAAGAAAAAAAGGCAAGTATTAAAACACTGGGATTTAGCAGCAGAGTGTTTGTACTCCTGGACCTGGTTTTGTCCAAGTTCAACAGTTCTTGGAGAAAAGTGCCATTGAAAATGTGTCTGGTTGGTGCCCCCAGTGGGAAAGGCAATGTCACTGACATGGAGTGAGCACTGACCTTCCTCTGTGCTGTGGTTTAACAGCCGGGGAGAGCAGAAGGGAGCCTGGTCTTCAAGGTTTGACTCTTTGTAAAAACTGGTCACTGTCCTTCATGTGCTTGGGCCCCTTTTGGCGGGTTGGGGGTGCAGTGATCTTCTGCCATGGGTTGTTTTGGCTCACGGAGCTTCTCTTGAGGTCTGGGCCCTTATTTTCACACTGGGGTGCATGGAATGCATGCCAGGGGGTTGTGTACTATTAATGCTGTAGCAAATACTTGAATGCTGTGATACTTCTCCCTCCAGAAAGCAATATGTCATCCTCTAGAAGCTCCCTGTTCCTTACGTCATGTCGTCCCACTTGTGTGTTTCAGATGCCACAGGCTGGAAGACCGGCAGGAACTGGCACCAAAACAGCCACGCAAAGAGGACAGTACCATTCAGCAACAGCCTTCCTGGGCTGCCCCACGCCAGCTGTCTCAGCCACAGGGGGGTTGGGAATGCAGCAGGACCCCCTCCAGCCCCCTGTGCCCGAGGGACTTTGTGCTGAGAGCCGAAACACTCGTGGAGAGAGTGTGGGATCAGTGGAGGGAGCAGCAGGACACGGGGACCTGGCTGCCAGTAAGGGAGGCTCCGGGCAGCTCATCTCCTCAGCTCCTGATCCCAAAGCAGCCACCCCCAAGGAGGGGCAGCTGCAGGGAGGTGTTCCAGGTATGGCAGTGAGAGCAGGCAGTGAACGTGCAGAGTCTCGGAGCCTTCAGGCGTGTGTTGTGCTGCAAGGTTTATAAACAGGGTGCAGTAGGAGCCTGTTGGGGTATACTCTTTTCCCCTGAGAAAAGCTTCTTTCGGCTTCTGTTTGATTCTTCCTCCAGAGCTGATATGGTCAGGTAGCTGGTCTCTGTGCCAGGGAGGTTTCTGAGGAGTGCCAGATTTGTGCCCAAACCCCAAAGGCTGGAGCCTCCACGGACTCCCCCTTGTGAGAGGAGTGTGGAAGGACACAGGGCCGTAGGCAGGGAAACCCACAGCCAAGTGGAACAGAGGCATGGATGGATGTTCCCTCACATGTGTGAAGGGACAGGGATGAACAAAAAGTGTGGGTAATTGTGGTTCCATTCCCTACACCAGGATATGCTCCTTGGTCCTGCTGATGTTTTTGAAAGAATAACGAATTCCTCTTACTTTTTTTTTTTTTATTTCTTATTACAGGATCAAAGCCTAGCCTGAGTAACTGGTGGGCTGGTACAGAGGAGAGCAGTGCAGAGCTTGTGGTGTCCACCACTGCCGAGGAGGAGGTGACACAGAGTGCTCCCAGTGCACAGCAGGAGTGGAACAGGGATGCCAAGGCTGTGGAGGGCTCCCCGCTGGCACCACTGAGCCCTCCCACGGCACAGGAGGAGCCCTTGGACAGTTCTGCTCCAGACAGGTCTGTTCTTCCCTGTTTTCTCTCTGCTCACTCACCATCTGTGCCCCCGAGGCTGCCGATCAGCCGCGCTGGTCAGGGCAGTGAAACCCACACAAGGTGGGCAGAGTTCTCACCTGGCCTTTGGGACCTGGTACCTGTGCTGGGGCTTCAGTGGCTTCAGGTCAGAGCTGGCCAAGTGAAGGATGTTTGTGGTTAATGTGCAGTAGATGTTCTTTAAATGTACACAAATCTTATTCCAGTGGCTCAACAGGATACGTACTTGTCACTTACTAAACAGCCTGTTTTGTGTGGACTAGAACTTTCAGTTGGTTGAACTTTTGGCCCATTTTTCTGGAAATAGAACAAGACAAAGAACAAGGACAGAGCAGTGCAGCTCCACGGTATGTCCTCTACTGCTGTGACAGTGGTGGGGCTTTATGGCCTAGGACTGCAGTGCCAGAGCCTCAGCTGTAACATCCACTGCAGCCGGATTATTTTTGGCCCCGCAACGCCCTCATGAGACAGGGAAGTGCATCCCCATCCCAGCAGGGCAGTGCCCACCATGAGATAGTCCCCAGGCTGGCCCAGGCTCACCGTGTCCTATGCCAACCACTGTCACCCCTTTCAGAGTCCCCACCAGATTTTTAATGGGACATCAGACAGTGACCACCTATAAAGGAAGCCAGTGCTTTAACCCACAGAGAGCTGCTCCTCCTGGAGGAGTTCTTCTCTTTTCCCAGTTTTTTTTTTCCCATCTTCGTTGTTTACAGCTTTTAAATCTGTTTAATGCATTTATTCATCTGACATTCCTAGGCATGTCGTCTTGGTGCTGACGTCAGGGTTGGTTTGTGTGTTAATAGATGACAGCTGAGCAGAAACAGACACTTCTGTAACTTTATCATTTCACATTTGCATCAGGCTGTTGTTTGCTATGGAAACATCATCTAATTTCCATGTAAATGGCTTTTAGCCAGGGTTTCCTTTGTATCACACCTGTTAATCACAGCAGCGCTGGGGGAGCTGCAGTTCAACCTTGTGTTCTCTCCCTGGTGATGCCTCGCTGTGCAGCCCCTGAGGAGACATCGTGCAGCTTTCTGGAAGCCCAGGGAAATGACACACAAGGTTTCACGGCTGGCTTTGTCCCCAGGGCACGGTGACACTGCTGCGCCCATGGTCCCTCCCCTATGCCAGGCTGAGAGCAGCCCTTGCTCAAGGCTGTGGAAGTGGGAGCACCACTGTTGGCTGTTTCTGTAGAAAAGATACAGGTTTTTATTTCTTTTACCTGAAAATTACAAGTCAGATAAACTGGCAGGAGTGGAAGATCTTGTGGAGGGAGGAGCAGTTGTTCCCTTGTCATGCTTGTGCCCAGGTGGGTTTTCCAAGGCACCCAAAATTCAGTGTGCTTGCTTGAGCCTTGCAAAATAATTAATGAGCTAAAAACCTAGTCAAAAAGCGTCCAAGTGATTAGTACATGAATTTCAATGGTATGACTTACACAAACTGAGGATGCAGCGTTCTTGGGTTAGAGTATATCACTCCATGGATTCACTATAGGAGTAATTCTAGCCCCAGTGGTTTTCTCTTGTGAAATTTCGCCTGTAGGTGAAGAAATGTGCTGAAATTATGCCAGACTCTGTGTATTCGTTGTCAAAATATCTGTAGCTTGGCCTCTCAACCGCAGCAGTGTCACTGCTGTGACATCCAGAGGAAGCACCTTTAGCTCACCTGGCACATTGGGGCTGTTTGTGCACTCTTGGTGAATTCTCTGAAACAAGTACAAGAGGTGGCCTTGAAAGGAGCAGAGATCAGAGGCAAAACAAAATCCCTGTTGTGTGCCATGATGTCACAAGTTTCCACCCTAGGAGCAAATGCCACTCATGTCTTACTGCACAGATTTTGGAGTTTTGGGGTATTTTTCCCCACATATTGGCAGGTCATGTGTTACCTGTGGACGAGTTCAGCCTCATTTCCAGGCACCTTTCCCAGCTGAAGGAGTGGTTATCCTGACACATCTGGATGTTTTCACACCCAGACCCACGTGAGAGCCGGGGCTGTTTTCTGCTCAGCAGCCCCCCAGCATGCAGGGGTTTGTTGGGCTTGTGGGGGCACCCGGAATCCCCTCCCGACAGCTCCATCCCTCGGGAGGGATCTGCTGATCCGGGGGGAAAGGCTCTGTGCCCTCTTACCATTCCTTACAGCACCCAGCCCTTTCTTTGAGGGCTTAAACCTGGGGGGTGGGAGGCGGGGGGAGAGGGGCTCTGAGAATTAGTGTGGGGAAAGATGATGACTATTTTAAGGCCTGTGCTGAGGGGGTGGAAAAAGGCAGAGCTTATGCCAGTGCTGCTTCAGCTGCATTGAGGAGGACTTAGCACAGATGGATTGTGCATTACAAAATGTAACACATAATTCAAGCTGTCAGCTTAATCAGACTGTTTCCAGGAAGCAACCTGTAAAAGAGAAGGACCTCTTGTTTGCTGACCTCTGATCCGTAGCCTGCTGCAGATTGTCATACATTTTGTTTTTCTTTATGTTGGTGTCCCTTCCTTCCCCTTCCCTTTTTATTATTGTATCCCTCTCGAGTGGCACCCTGGAAGGACCACCCAGCGGGAGGAAAACAATGAGAAACGAGCTGGTCGCTGGAATACAGGGTTTGTAAGGCTGAGGGAAAAGAGAAAGCACTGTTTAACTGCCTATGTGATCTCCCTGGTATTGTTTTGCTTATTAAATGTCTAGGAAACTCGACTAAAGGCAGGGCAGCTCGCACTTAATTGTTCACTGTTGCCCAACACTCGGATGGAAAGCACAACTTTGGGTACAGCTCAACACGAGTGAGAAAATGATGCGGGTTTTTGTGCCCAGAGCTGCTGGCCTGAGGGAGTGTGAGCCAGGGCTAACTGGGGGGACGTGTCAGCCCCTGCACATGGCAGGGGACATCAAATTCCTGTGCCCCAGCTGGGGTGTTGGGTGCTGGGGGACCTGGGCTGGGAGCCCCACAAAGCGGCGGCCGGGGGGCCCTGAATAGCCACTGACCCCCCTGTTCCAGGATTAGCCGCTGCATTGTTTCAGTGGTTAAGTCCTCATTTGCATCATTATAGAGGTGCAGCCTCATCAAAACCCCTCTGAGGTCCCCGGGCTGTCCCCATACCTGTAGGTGGTCACCAGATTTGTTTCGATTGTGGAGGTGAAGGAATTAAACTGCTCGGCACAGGGTTAATTTCCATGTGGCATCCCAGCCTGGGCTGGTTTTTTGCTGGTTTGCTGAAATGCTTTTGGGTTTGTTTTTTGTTGGGTTTTTTTCCCCCTTCCTACAGAGCTCAAGCAGTGTGGTTTCTGCTGTTTAATTTGAAAAGCTCTTAACAAGGGTGTTTGTTTTTCCAAGGGGTTCGATGGGGATGCGTTTCCTGTACCTGTGCACCTCAGGTGGCTCCCAGCCCTGTGTGTCCATCCTGTCTGTCCATCGGGGGATGCTGGCAGGGCATCCCGGCCCTCCGAGGGCAGGGAAGGGCAGTAACTCCAGGGGCTTCTCAGCCTCTCATTCCTGTGGTCCACAGTGCGGGTCTCCAGCACACGTACAGGCAATATACTTTCGAGAAACAATTTTATTTTTCTGTGAAGCAGAAGATGCATGTGGCCTTTAAGAACAACAAAGTGCAGTTATTCAAAATGTTTTTGTTTTTTATTTCCCCTGTGTATATGCCACTAGAATAAGCAAGATTTTTATATTTATTTTTTTTTTCTCCAGTCTCTTAGCACAGGAATGAAAACAATTTCCCTTCTGTTTTGCTTAGCTCCTGTCTAGACCTTCCCAGTTCCAGGCTCGGGTGCTCAAGTGCTGGCAGGATGGGGGCACTCTGAAGGAGGGGCTTTCTGAGATACCTGGCTCTCCTGCCGAGGCTGATACGCCTGCGAGCACTAATACCTTGTTGTGTCTCCTGAATGGTTTCTTAGGGACAAACACTTGTGGAGTTAATTGGAATTCACTCCTCTGTGAAACTTCACTGGAGCAACTGGAAAAACAAACATCTTTAGCAAACAAGGTTGTGGTGTTGAGATCTTCTAGGTTAGAAGAGACCTTTTTTCTTTTTTCTTTTCTCCTTTTCCCTTTTTGTTCTTTCTGTGTGACAAACAAGCCTGGGGCAGTGGGTGCCCAGCTGTGCCCCGTGGAGTGAGCGAGGCCCCAGGGCTGAGGTAAGGATGCAGGAAAAGTGAGATGTGTCTGGATCCTGAGCTCAGGACAGGGACAGACATGATGATGATGACAGGTCCCCCCTGCTCATCTTCCCCACACTTGCAGTAGTCACAAGTGGCTTCTTACAATTTCCACTTTGAGCATTTTTGAAAGAAAAAGTGGGAATTAAAGACTGAGTGTGTGATGGCTTTTCCCACCGCGTGTGGACCCACTTGTCCAGACCAATGAGTCTCACGTGAGTGGGGGGTCCCACTGACAGTGCCGGGTTTGTTCCGCAGGGACACAGACATGCTGCAGACTCACCTGAGCCACCATGCCCTGCTCCTGGAACAGCACCGGGCTCGGCCCCTGGAGGGAGTGGCAGAGAGGTCTGACAACCTGCTGGCTTCGGGCGAGGAGGCACAGCACAGCCAGGTGGGCACCCGCACCTTAGAATGCCTGTTTTTGGCCCATGTTGGTGACTTCTTTCCCCGAGGGCTTTATGGTGTTCTGGCAGCCCCACTGGGTGATGGTGCTGCACAGCTGGGCTGAAGGGGAAGATGCAGAAGGGGCCTTTCAGCTCCTGATGTACAAACAGACCTGTCGAGTCTGTCAGCACCCCGGTCCATGGAGGGTTCGTGATGGCCAGCAGCAGGTCCACCTCCTCCAGCATCTTCAGCATCTCTCCTGCTCCAGTGGCCCAGAGTCTGTTCACCTTCCTTGTCTCTGATCATTGAATTATGTCTGTCTCCTGTTTTCTTCTAACTCACTGTCAGATCAATGAGGAGGGAGCAGATGCAGGACAATAAAATTTTCACATGAATCCAAAATGTTTTGGCTCAGAGCCATTCCACACTCTCAGGCCAGAACATATTAAATCAGTTACAAAACCTGGAGCTCTCTGAGGTTTGTCCTCAGCACCAGTGGCTTGGTGTGTTGTTGAACAGCTCTTTGCTAAACATTGAGTTAGAACAAAAATTGATGCACAGACTCAAGTCCATATTTTGTGTCCTGAAATAAACACCAGAGGAACACCTTGCAAGTAAGGCAGTTTAACATCTAACAGAAACACCCTGGAAACAGATCACACTGGGAAGCACAGATCAGCCTAAAGGTATGTTGGAAGTGCTGGAGGTGGAGGATAATGGGCTGTGGCTCTTTTTGTTTTTAATGCTGCAGGCTCTGTCGGTGCTGAGAGGGACCCTTCCAGGAGAGCGTGGGGACAGGTCACCTGTGCAGGGTGAAGAGTCGTCCTGCAGCTTGCCATCCATCCCCACAGAGGGCAGGGAAGGGGAACAGGCAGGACGTGCTGCCCGGCTCACCGACACGCCAGAGCCAGGTACTGGGTGTCACAGGTTCCTGCTGTGGACATGGGTGTGTTCTCTCCAAATCCACAGGGCGAGTTAATGTGCATTTGTAATGCATTTGGGGGGTTTTTCTAAATATCTCAGTATCATTTGTCATTCTGGTTACTTGTCAAAATGAGCGATACTTGTGGTGGTGGGGTTTTCTGCAGGAGTCAAAAGGCCAAGCCCTGTGTCACTGTAAAACAGGTCTGTGGGTATGCACATGTTTGCAAAACATCTCCTGTTTAGAAGCTGGGGGGTGCATTCGCTGCCTTTTGTTACAAAGCCAGAGTGCAGGAGGAATTACCAAAAATGAGAGGGTTCATGGTGGGGAAAGTGTGCAGGGCCATTTCCCAGCTCAGGGGGTGACGGTGTCTGGCAGAGCCCAGTAGAGTTCTTTAGTTAAAGAAGGAACATGTCAGTCCGGGGATGGCAGCTCACTGGCTCTGCTCTCAGAGCATCCCTTCCATCCGAGTCCCAGCACAGACAGACAGTGAGGCTGCCCTGCTCTTTACACAACAAATGCAAACACACTGCTTCAGGTCTCCTGAATTCATGCAACTTTCATCTGCAGAGGTGGCACAGGCTTTAGTTTAAGCTAATTTCCACAGCGGGTCTGATACACACGACTGCCACTGGACAGGAGTGCAGCATTGCTGTGGGTGGGTTGTTTCCCAAATCCCATCAGGTCTTCTGCTCCTTAAGATGTTTGGTTGGCTTGTTCTTCTCTGGGGAAGCTGCAGAGAGGCCCTGGCGTGAGGCAAGATCCCAGAGGGCTTCGCTTTTGAGAGCAGTAATGGATAGTTCAGATCAATAAACAAGAGATAACAAAAGTGAGAAATTAAAGGGAGTAGGGCTTAAAAGCAAACAAACCAGTCTGATCGCTGCGCTTTGAAATGGTTTCATTATGGCGTGTTCACATCCAGAAGGCACAGGCTGGTGTGAAGACAAGAGCGAGGGAGAAAGCGCAGTGCAAAAGATTCCTATTACAGGTAAAAGGATGGCTGCATATTAACCTCGGGCCCAGCATTCAACTTGATTGTATAATCAGACCACGGCGGTTTAGGGCTGCGGGGCGACTAATAGTGAGTAAATTCTGCCACTGCACACTGAGCACAAAGATGAAACGTCAGATCAGAAAGTCCACGCTCACGTTGGCATAAACCAAGATGGACAACAACGGGGCCCATTTAATTCTTTGTAATCATGTTACACATTTAGGCTGTGCGAATATCCTGTTGTCGAGCCTTTCGGGGCTGGTGTTGGTGTTACAGGGGTCAGTCTCCATGGGGAAGATCCAGTAATTATATGGCAAACTGCAGATGTTTCTGGTTTGAGTCTTTCCCCGGGTAATTGACTGTGGATCATTAGAATAAGCGTGGGACAGAGCCTTGCTGGGTGGGAGCTGTGTCTGTGTCAGCCAGGAGCCGTGGCTGTGCCGGCCCAGAGCTATGCCTGTCCCCCCTGTACCAAAACTGCCTGACAACACCGAATTTGGGGCTATAAGGTTTTACCCAGCTGTGCTGCCTCCCTGCCCAGCTCCCTCACACTGGTGTTTGGCCACACAGGTGCTGGTGCATGTGTGTCCTCACCTGGTTCCACAGTGCTTGGTGGGGCTCCCTCCAGCCAGTGCCAACACTGATAATCCCAAGGAGAATTCCAGCTCCAGAGTTTGGATCTCTGTAGCTGCCAATGAGTTTGGTTTACTGCTCCCCACCCTGAATTTTATGACTTGCCAGTCCTGGTTTTAGCCACTGTTTTGCCTGTGAGTATGTCAGGGAATTATCTCTTGCAGATTTTCCTGCCAGGGACCCCACAAGGCTGTTCCATGTCAACCAAGAGTCAAGTCCTGATGATCATCCCTCTTCCCGACCTTGCCCAACTCTCTCACAGAGCAGGGATGCAAACACAGATGCTTTGTCTGTGCAGAAATGGCAAGAAACTCCTTAACCAAACCCAGTAACTCCTGTTTAAATCCATCCCTTCTGAGGGTGCTGTACTTGCTGTTCTGCAGCCATGTTGTCCCCAGGAATGAGGCTTCTCACACCTCACTTGAAAGCCAAGTTGTTCCTTTCAGACACGATTCATCTTCAGCCCATGATCTTCTCTGGGCTCCTTGTTCTCCTCCCGCTCCCCTCCCTGCCAGCCAGCTGCTCTTTCCTTTTTATCATCATTATTTGCTGTGGCCCCAGAGCTCTGAAGTTTTCTGTGCCTAAAATAGAAGCCACATCTCTGCACGGTGGCTTTTGGGCTCAAAGGACTCGTTACAGGGTTTTAGATGAGCTGATATTTGATGTCCATCCATACACGATTATTTTGCTGTACAACTTTTTCTCTGCATAAGGGATACAAATCTGGGGAGGGGGAGAGGGGGTTCAGTATTTGCTGAGTTCTTGAAGCTTTGGTTTGGAAAGCCAGAAACCTTTTGGGGCTCTGGGGTTTGATGGAGTTCACTGTGAGAGCCATGTGTGTGCACTTCTGATGGCACTTTAGGAATGAATGCTTTTGGAGCTTTGGGTTATTTTTCTTTTGTTTCTGTTACATAAAAAGAGAACCCAAATATTTACTTACTTTAATATTCTCCAGAAGTATTTGTGTTGGTTCTTTAATGCCTGTAGGGGAGAAGAAAGGTGGCTGTGGGGAAGAGGCTTTAGGGCATGGGATGTCCCTCAGAGACAGCCTGGGCTGGTACCTGGAACCACGGGTGGGAGGACTGACCTCACCTGGAGCTCATCTCCACTGAGGCTTGGGCTGGAAGATCTACTGTGCACTTCCCACCTGGAGCAGGACATGGGAGCTCCTCAAACCCCCGTGGTCGGCTTGGGGCGTGGGGACAATGTAAACCCTAGCATGAGGATGGTTTTGTTCCTGGAGCCCTGTCCAGAGCTCGTGGAAGGCCATGTGGGGATAATTGGCTTTAAAGGGATCATATCTGGTGTGTGGTCTCGCCCAGAGAGGAGCTGGCTGATAACAGCAATCTCCTTTGATACCAGGTTATGTGAGGATACAGGGGGATATCTGGGCTCCTTCTCATCTCCTCCATGGATGCTTTGTTTTTTTATCAGGGAAGACACGCAAAAGAAATTGTTCAGCTCTTTGGCTGTTCCTGAGATAGGTGAATAATGTGAGATTAAAAAGGATAAAATCCATTATTTCTTGTTTTGCTGGATGACTGTTTAAGAGTCTCATTTATGAGTAGGAAATTGCTGATTTTATTGAAGGGGCAGGTTTGTTAAATCTTTAACAAAACCAGATTCTCTTCATTTATGTCTGATTTGAACAGACGTTAAGGCTATAGAGGATTTGAATAAAAATGGTGTAACTGCTCCACTCATTGGGCTTTGCTTTCACAACAGCTTGGATGTCACCCTCCAGCTACTCTCCAGGTATAAAATATCCCGTACAGAATGAGGAAAAGCCCTCTTAAGAAATAAAAATTAGTCCTTCTTTATATATCATAAGGGGATATGAAAGAGCACAAATCTGATTCTGCTTCCCTCTTTAGGTCACCTTTAATGAGCCAATAATCCTGCCACCACTTTTCCCACCCCCATGTGTCCTTCCCAGTGAGGTTCTCCTTTGAGCTGGAGGCTCAAAGGTTCCAAGGTTCCATGTGGAATGCACCAATAAAGGCATTAATAAGTTTTGCCCAACTTCTCCCTTCGTTTGATATCTCCCATTCATGATGGAGGAAGTTCCTCCGCACGCAGTGGAGTGGCTGCTGGGGCTGGCAGAGCTGCCTCGGGACAGCACAAGGCTGGATGTTGGGCTTAAATCAGTCTGGATTACATCCTCCAGGAGGGGATGTTTGAACTGAAGTTCCTAAAAGACCTCAGAATCCTTTTAGCGGGGTGAATTCTGGTTGAAAATCCTTCCATCTTTAAGCAGAGGCAGCAGCCTCTGAAAGCATTCTCGCTGGATGACTTGCTCCCCTGGGATTGCCTGAGCCCACTGGCCACCCAAGAGTCTCCTGGTGGAAGAAGGCATTGTCCAGTGAAGGGTTGTTTGTAAGAGTGTTTTTGCTGTATTTAAATTAAAGGATGGGGACATATTTGTTGGTGTTTGACTGCAAGTGCAGGGGCCAGTGTGAGGAGGGTGGAGCAGCTTGTTCTTGTATGTGTGAGCACAGCAGTATTCCTGATTGCCCATTTTCAGACAGGCAGCATCAGGCACTTGGATTTGGTTCCTAAAAAGATGCTTTGGTGTCTGCATGTGGCTTCTCTGTGCTGGACATCCAGCTGCAGGGAAGGGTTTGAACATGGGTTTTGAGAGAGAGAACACCATGAGCTGACACCCTCCAGGGCTCCTATCCACTTGGAATGTGTTTGGGGAGGAGGAGCACCAGTCCATCCCAGACTGGACGGAGGCAGGTGTGTCCCTCTCCTGTGGTGCTGAGATATCTCTGGGCAGAGTGGGTGCTTTGCTTCCCGTTCTCCTTCCTGCAGGGAGCAAACAGTGCCTCCCACAGCTCCCAGCTGCCTGCAGGACAACCCCGTGGTGATCTCCGTGTCTGTGCACACACACATCATGAGAAAGGGGGAGTGTCTTTCCTCTTTTTTCCCCACACCTTCTTGATTTCTCTGTTCTGCCACTGCCCGAGGTGGGCAGGTGTCTGGCAGCTCTTTGTTGGAAGGGTCTGAAGCTGAGCAGGATTTGTGCTGCTGCAATCCAAGTGCAGAGCAGACTGGGAATGTGCACAGTTAGGAAGTGGAGTCTCCAAGGTGGACATAAATACCAAGTTGTTCTGGGCTGAAATGACATTGTTGACAAGGGGGCTTGGTTTTTATTTCAGTGCTATGTGTATGTCCATGTGTATCTATCTATATGTATAGATATGCAAAGTAGCTTTTTAGAGTGGGATTTGTACTTGAGCATCATGTGCTTTGGAAACAAATACAAAGATGAGCAATTGTCCGACTCCTGTGAATGAATCCATTTACTTCTTCCTTTTCATTTTAAATAAATCTTTACAGGATGGAAATGAGATACACAGAGTGAGGGGAAAGGGAAGAAAGCAAAGTGTGGATAAAAGGCATTGAAATAGTTGTTTGGCCCTTTAAGTAATAAAAATCCCAAGACTTGTGTCTAATTCAATTTTTATTGCATTTATTATTGTATTGAATTTATTTATTGTCTAAAAATTTGTCTAATCAAGAGAGTGGTTGAAAACAGTGAGGTATCAAGTAATATTGAAAGAACTGTAGCATTCCAAAATAATCTACATTTAAGGAGACGAAGAACAAAACCAACCTTGCTTCTGAGTACAGTAAATGGGAACTTGGGAACTAAAAAAAAAAGAGAACCCAAAATAACAAACAAAAACAGAGTAAAAAGAATCCAGAAATCCTTCAAGGTTTGCTTAGAGTTGGCACAATCCAAAGCAGCTCTGAAGAGAAGCTCCATGTTTGGCCATTTTTCTAAAATGAGGTAAAATGTAGAAGACTTTCCCACTTTGGAAGAAACCCCCGCCCTAACTCAGTTGCTGGGAGGGAGTGTTGTTTCTGTGCTTTGTCTGCTTTCCCCTGGCTCTGGAGCAGAGGCTCTGGGGGTGCGGCCATCCTGCTGGTGCTGCTCCGCTCCCCCCATGCGTGGAGCCCTTCCAGACATGCCCTGGGAACCAGAGCCGGGGCTGAGCGCTGTGCTGGGATCCATCTGGTGGGATTGCAGTGGTTACAGTGCCTGTTTTTACTGTGCAGGTCGGGATCTCGGCAGTGACAGTTCCAAAGCAAATGACAGCCAGGAAACGCACTCGGAAACCAGTTCTTCATCAGATGGAGTGGTTCTTCCCTTCTCCAGGTAAAGCCTTTGGGACCTGTAATGTTGGAAATGCTTCTGTAGCGTGAGAAACACTCACAGGAAATGACCAAAGTGCCCATGACTTTATTTATTTATTATTTTTTTTTAACACTTGAACCTGGGTGAAAGTTTCTGTTTATGCAGTAGAACACTGAGAGTTGGAACACCTTAGGAGCTGTCTGTGCCAAAGGCAGGTGTTGTCTGGCAGCTGCTGTTCCTCATTTGACATCCTGGTGAACCACAGCCGGGCGTGTCCAGCTGCTTTTGGTGTCAGCTCAGGGCAGGAGAGGGGCAGCCAGGGAGCAAAGCGTGCGAGCAGTGAGGAGCTGGGTTTCTCCTCTGTGCGTCTGAGGTGTAAACCAGGTGTAGCTGATAGTGCTTCTTACGGGCTTGGAGGGGTTTATATTTAATGCTGGGTGTTTATAATGTGCCTTTCTTGCTTCAGACAGAGCATGTTAATTCACCTGAAGGGTGCAGGATGTGCTGGGTTTATTAAAAGAGAAGAAAAAAGTAGTTTTGTATATTTTTACCTTTGGGGCCACGGGCAGTGCTGTCAGGTGCTCCTCATGCTCATCAGGGGGCAGGGATCCAATCAGTGCTCGGGAAGCAGCAGAAAATGGGGATAATGCAGCTGAGTCTTGGAATGCTGGCCAGGCTCTCAGTCCTTCCCTGCCCCTGTCAGAGCAGCCCAGCACATGGGAACGGCTGGCAAGTGACTGGGGAAGGGACTGCAGAGCCTTGGGGTGGATCCTGAGCTACACAGAGCTCCCTGGAGGTCTTTTAGGTTGCAGTGGGTGAGGTCAGTTCCAATTCTGCACTTGGTGTTAAAATGACAGTGTTTCTGTAATTCAAGCACAGTAAATACAGGCTGTTACCCAACATTGATGAATAGCATTCCTGTTTTTGTGTGGGATTAGTCCTTGCCATCTCAGGTTCAACTTTTTTCTCTTTTTTTTTTTTTTATGTTTTTTGGAACTATGAGAATGATGTTCCAAATCATCCTACCGTACCTGCCATGAAATGCAAGGGTACTCCTATAGATGAGTTTTTGAAATGTTAAATTTTAGCCCTTACCTGAAGGCCAGGACATCAGGAAGAGCAGGATCAGGCCCTGAGAACTTGCTTATAGGATCACTGCGGCTGAACGAAATGTGTCATTTAAAATGAACTATTTCTAATTTATAAAAAAACCTCTCCAAGCGTTATCCCCATTGCTGCTGCACTGCTGGCTAATGGTGCCTCCAGCCACTTCTGCCTTGATCAGGTGCTGTACATTTTTTCTGCTGGTTTTGTTTTGTTTTTTTCTCAAATTCCTCTTTGTGGTAGATTTCAAATCATTCCCTCTGCCCTATAATTTCAGGGCTTTTCGGTGCTCAGCAGCCGCACGCTTCGTGCACTGATGTGTGATGATGCTGCTTTAGAAAAAGAATATAATAAATCTCTTACAATGGCTTAGAGTTAGTTTTTCTAAATGATTCCAACCCAGTGCAGCCTTCCCGACACGGGGTTTGGGAACAGCCCTGGCCGCCTGTGGACACCCGGAGCTGGAAAGCGGCAAAAGGAGGGAGGAAGAGGGAGAGATGTTTGCAGCCCGGCCGTGCCGCGGTTCCTCGGCTCCCTGCAGCCACTCCTCGGGCTTTATTGCTTTCACAAGTGGTCTCAAACCCACTACTTGAGAATAAACATCCCTGCGAGCTCGGCCGTGGCACTTTATAAATTCTCCTTTGCCGCGTTTTGTCACTGAGCTGATGAGTGACCCCGGCGCAGACCCCGCCGGACCGGAATAAAAACCGTGGCTCCTCTGATGTCCCCCAGACAATAATTATCATGTGCCAGTTAAGCCCAAACTACAGCTGAGGGATTTTACTTTAAAGCGGAGGCTCGGGCGCAAAAATGCATTTATAGCTCTTTGTCTGGCACCTCATTATGTGTGGGCCTGATTCATTAAGTAATTGGTTTGCAGTTGTTTACATGAGTATTAAGGCTTTCTATTCAGCAGCCTTTGAGATACACATTGTGCAAATGTTGCATGTTATGAATGCGGAATGAGGGGCCGGGGCCCGGCCCTATTGGCTAAACACTGCGCGCTGTTGAAAAGCAAGAGAAAGACATTGGGTGCTGCTTTGCATAGCAATGACTTTCTTAATAAGCTTTACAGATTGATACACACAAGCTATAAAAGATGCAAAGAGATACTCTTAGCACATTTATCCATGCTCGTTTCACTATTATGGGCCTGGAGAAGGGAAGAATTGAGGGCTTTCATACTCGGGTTTTCAGTGCGTGTCTTCAGTGCATGAGACTTAATAGAATCCGATGTTTATTGTATTATAAATCATGGGGAAGTAGGCAGATCTGCAACAGTTTATTATTAAAGATTCTTTCAATGTAAATCTTTTTCTGCCATTGTATTTCCTACAGCAAAATCATTTTGTGGTTGAGTGGGGATGAAAGGCATAATGTACGACGGAGTGAGTCTTAATAGGAAGCTGCTCTCCGAGTAAAGACCACTTGTTCCCTTTTGTTCGGCGGTGCATGCCAGAGCTTCCTCTTCTCCCGCAAACGCCGCCGGCTCTACCTCCAGCAGGAAAGCTGCTTGTCCCTGGCCTCCTCTGCTTTACCGGGGGAATGTTTCCACACACGGAGACGCACCTTTGCTCGGGGGAATTAGTGTGTTGCGGCAGGAGAGAGGCGTTAAATCCCACAGTCCTTGGGGCAGAAGGTACCAGGAGTCAGGGCCGAGCTGGCGGGCAGGCGGGAGGGCGGCGATGTGTGTGGCATTCCGGGGGGCTGTAGCGATGGATGCAGCCAGTGGAGGTCACTCGCTTTCTGGGAATTCCCCGTTTCGGATGCAAGCAGTTTATTTTTCTTCGACTTGTTTGGGCTGTCTTGTTTCAAAATAATCTGGAGATTAAAGATGCATAACCAGCCGAGAACCAAAGCACGGTTTGGATTTGTCAGGACACCGACATGGTGTGAAGTATTTTAAACTCTGATTGATCTGCTGGAAGGACTGCAGGGGGGTCTCTGAAGGCTGGTTTTCAGCCGCAAGCTGCCGTTACCCGACACAGATGTGGTGACATGCAAATACAAATTGGCAGAGTCTGATTCATCTCTTAGTTATTCTCAGGGCGATGTTTAACACGGCCCGTGGGCTTTGGCCATCGGGGGGCACTCGGGCTCTGTGCATCCCCTGCCTCCCCCCTGCCCAAACCAATCCTGACAGGAAAACTCCGCTCTTCTCTGAGGAGAGACCCCACAGGTTTGGGGCTGGGAGTGCTCAGGAGATGCACAGACGCATTTCTTCTGGGAATACGGGGAAAATGACATTATGTGGGTCTGGATTCCTGGGAGATGCACCCAGAAACCAGCCAGGATCTGATTGTTTCATCCCCCTGACGTACTCTCAGTTCTCAAATAGCTTCTCCAAGAAGCTGACTGAGAATTCCAGCAGCATTTTCCACTGTTACAGCAGTTTCTGTGAGCTTTGTTTCCTTCCCCTGAACACCCAGCTGTTGCAGAGGCAGCGATGCTGCGGTGCCGATGGATGCTCTGCCAGGTTTGTGGGGAGAGGCACCAACATCTGCCCGCTGAGCACAGTGGGTGTTTTGGCAATGCCTCTGCTCTCCTGCACAGCTCCCTCACAGTGCTGTGATGTGTCTTTGTGTTAGTGGGGGTTTTTATTTCAGCCTGGTGGATCTAAACAGAGAACAGTCTTAGTCATAGCTTGATAGAAATCTTTGTGTCATAAAATAAAGGTCATCCTACTTGCACTGTAATTACTGAAATTCAATATTATTACTCCAATTCCGGTGTGATGAATGGACTTTTGAGTCTATACTGACTCTGTAAATGTGTGTAGTGTATGTAGTGTTTATACTTGGCCTTCTAGAGCACAGAAGTCTCTTGGCATTTGGGATTTCCCAAATATTTTGGGTGTCTTTTTTCACTTGACACTAAAACATAGATGTTCAACAGGTGCTTTAGCAAAAAGATACTCAGACCAAAGTAAATGTTTTCTGATGTTTTCCATTGAGCCCCCTCAATTAACTTGGCTCTTGTTGTCCTGGTATTTGCCTCCTAGTATTAATTTTCCTTATGGAGGAAAAAATATTTTCTTGGAGGTTTCTCATTTCTTACTGTGGCAGCATCTTCAATACAAAAAGCCGTTTCATCAGAGAAACTGAGAGATTAAAAGGCCCTTTGAAGTGAAACCGGTTTGGGTTTCTTCTTTGTTAGAGCCTGGGTTGAGTTTGGAATTATTTTAGGGAAGAAGCAAATGTGTAAATGGGTATCGGAGGGTCAGGCCAGGGGATTAGTTGAGGCGGAGGAACGGGCCTTGCTCCATTTACACCCGGAACGTTCCCGGTGGGGTCTGTGTGTCATTGTGTGCTCCTGAGTGCAGCTGCCGTGCAAGGGAGAGGTGCTGCTGCATCTCACCCGCTTTGCCCAACGCTTCAGACCTAATTCCAGGATTTGTTCCCTGGTACCCAGCCCTCTGGCAGCATTTTGCAGGCTTGGTTTGGGGAAGCTGCTGTTTTCCATCTGGTCATTCTGATGTGCTTGCTGCATTTCCCTGTGCCGGCAGCTCTTTGCTGATCCCTGTTCCCCACCTGCCCCTCTGGGGATGTCTGTGCCCAGCTCCAGGTTGTCTGGGGAGGGAACCCCATTCCACACCTGGTGGATTAGCCTTGGGAGGATGAACATTAGCGAATGGATGGTGTTTGGTAGGACAAAAACATCTGTTCCCCCTTTCCTGCCACCTTTGACCTTTTCCTTCATGGGAAGCTGGCGTGGCAGTGGGAAGGTCTCCAGACCTTCCTATAGCCTTGGTGGTCCAGCTCCATGAGACCTTCAGGTGGGCCTGGAGAACCAAGTCCCTGCACTGGTGGTCCCTGTGGTCCTGGGCAGGGTGTCACTCCTGGGCCCAAATCATTGACTCTCCTGGTGCTTATTCTGGGATTGAGCCACAGAGAGAACTGGGACAAAAAGTCCTTCCCGGCACAGCTAATAACAGAACTCCCGTGCTCCCTTCCCTGCAGTGGGCCCGAGGGGAGGTGGTGGCTGCTGCTGCCTGATGTCCTCCTCCTCCTCCTCAGCCACCTGGAGCTGCCACTGTCCCGTGCTGTCACAGGAGGCACCTCAGCACCTCCAGCTCTGCAACAAGTGGCTTTTTGCTCCACAGCCAGGGGAGAACAGCACAGCCTCTCGAGCACTGGGATATCTGGAGCACCTCCTGGGGAATGTGGAGGGTCAGGAGATCTCACCAAAGGCAGCAAGAATTTGGGACGTTCAGCATATTGGAGGACCATTCCAGGGGCTCTGGCTTCAAATATTCACTGGAAATTCTGTCGAGGGAATGTCTTTGAAGGAGAAGTCGTGGTGTCAGGCAGCGTGGGGTTTGGCTCAGATTAAAAGGGAAGGTGTTGGGAGGGTGTGCTAAAGGAACACTGGGGAGACGTTTGGAGCCTGACATTTTATAGGTTTTTACTGAGTAAGTTCATAATTAGTGACATCACTCTGAGTACTTCACTAGTGCTGTCGCTTGGTACTGGCACTTACGCCTTGGTTTGGCATCGTGGTGGAACCTGGGCTGTGTTTAATGTTCTGGGAATTTCTGTCCACAAAGAGGGAGCCTGTGTGCCAGTGGGATTGGAACAGGAAAAGTGGTTGCACCACTGATAGCTGCAGCATATGAAACTTCCCCTGCTTTACATCTGGCTTTCCAGCTGCAATCCCAAATTCTGACTGGATACCAGGATGTAACACAAGCAAGGAGTCATCCCTGGGTTTGTGTCCTTCACAAATGCCTCCACAATAATGGAATATTTGTAACTCCCCCCTTTAAGCACTTCTGTATTGGCTGCCACATTTTTACATGAAACACTGCAAATTGCAGGACATTAGGGAGAGCTGATTGAGTCCTGTTGTGGCCGTGGCCACGACTTCCATCTGCACCTTCACATTGGCTTATATTTCACTGGTTGGCCCATTGATGTCCCAAATATATCCTATTTGATCTTCCTTATTAAAATCAGCGTAAGGTTTATTTTTAGGGCTTCTTGCAGGACTGTTGATGTAACAGTTAATTCTTCCCTGTCGTTGCCACCATGTGATTATTCCACAGCCCCAACACAATGCACGAGCTGCACACAAAAGATCAAAATGATTCCAGCTTGTTTGAGAGATTCAAAAGGGCCTGTGATGCTCCAGACACAAGAGCAGCCATTTACCAGAGCAGGCTCGGGCTGCACACACATCAAGGTAGATCAAAGGCAGCAGAGATTGCACATTTCCATGGGGCCGGGAATGGGAACCACGCGGGGCCAGAGCAGCACACCGGCACGAAGGGTAGGGAGGAAGTGCAGGAGCAGCACTGGGGTGCTTATATTTTTGTTTGGACTTTGTCTTTATGTCCTTTGCGTGCTTGTATCTTGATTAAATGCTGGGGTAAATAGGTGCTGTTACCCGGGAATGACTCCGGGAACAGCTGGACCAGTGTCATCTTTCAGGTGATGAAACCCCAGATAAAATAGTTACTAAAAAAAATGTAGTTACAAAAGTTACTGACTTTTTTTTAAAACGTCTCACAGTATTTTTAAAAAAGTCATTTGGATTCTTTTTATTTGTGGCATTGTGCTGATGATTTTAAACCTTTTACAGGACTGAAGTGCGGAAGGAAACGGTAACTGCCATAAGATCCAAAGGTAAGAGACAAGTGTTATACTACTGAAAATCAGTGTCTTGTGTAATTTATGCTGTAAAACCCCTCCTGGAACTACGTTATGACCTGTACAAAGTATGGATATGGGAAAGTGTGGAATTTCCCTGTCTCAACACAGGAGCCAGCAGGGAGCTGAGTAGGACAGATTCCAGAACAGAGAGGAGGTGTTTGTGGTGAGGGTGCTGTGGAAGGAGTTGGGGTCTTTGCTGCAGGCTCTGATCAAATTACTAAGAACAGCACGTGGGGGGAACCAGGAGGAGAAACCTGAGATTTCCTTGGTTTTCCCTGTGACACAGGACTGCAGCAGGACATGGGTGCAGCTGGATGGTTTTTGGCTGTGGCCAGACTGGTTTTGTTCTGAATTGGTGTCTGGGCCCTGTGTTTTTTCATTCCCCACACATTCCAGTTCTCCCTCTTACCCCACCAAAGCCCCCTGGGACCTGCAGGCACCTCTAAGGGAGCCTTCTGCCAGTAGGGCAGCACTGGGAGCCCTGCTCCAGGTGCTGGGCAGGCTGGAATGGCACAGTAGTGTTAGAGGTGGGACACTGGGCCGAGGCACAGTCCAGTGCCACCAGCGATGGCTGGTTTGGTGCCACATGAAAGGCTCTCATGCGCCAGCCCCTTCCCTTCCCTGGGCTCGCTCTGATGTTACCGGCCGGGATGGAGGATGAAAGATGCAGCTGCTGCATTTGTAGATAAGGTGTTTGTGGGGCTGGTGCCATCAGAGGCACTGAGGGCATTAGCAGGGCCTCAAACACAGCTGCAGTGTGAGGGTGAGTGTGACAGCCTTCCTCCCTTCACCACCCTCCCTGTCCCAGACCTGGGCCTTGTTCCACACTGCCTTTGGACAGCCAGCAGCCTCTGGAATGGTTGGGAACAGAGCACAGCTCTGTCAACCACTACAGCCTTGACTTCATGTGCCACACTTCCCACACTGTGTTTTATCTGTGGGTCAAGTGAATTTACATTGAGACATCTCTGGGGCACTCTGAATTGCAATGGGATTCTGTGTTGGTGTCAGTGACATGGTTTGCCAATTCCCAGAGCTGCTGGGTAAAGCCACGTCCTCCGTTGAGATCAGGCCTGCCTGGATCTGATCTGCTCTCAAAGTGATGACTTTTGGCATGTGACATCATTGCCATTTTTGTGCCAACTGTGTGATGTCATGGCCTGCTGGTGACTTCAGTGCAAGCTCAAGTAGCAGGAGAAAGGGGAAGAGAATAGACAAAGCTGCAATTCAGGCAGCAGCTGGTCAAGTAAATTGCTTGGAGTGGAAATGTTCTCCCCAGCTACCTTGAGGCACAATGGAGTGGGAGCGTGAATGAACCCACTGTCCGGGCACGGCCGCTCTGCCCTGGACACACAACCTGGGCTGGGGGCTCCGAACTGCACCTCCTCTGTCACCCCCAGCCTTGGGAGGGCTGTCCCGTGGTTGTGTATGTGACAAATGGCATCACCACAGGAAAGATTTCACATCTGGTCTCTGTGTCCTGCAGCGTTCTGGGGTGAATCCGAGGACAGCAGCTCCGAGATCGAGGCTGCCCTGCGCCCGCAGACCCACAGCACCGGCTCAGGAGACTTTGATGACTTCTATGATTAAGGTGCCCCTGCTGGCTTTTGGGAAGGATTGTCCTGTGTGCCATGGGGTGAAGAGCTGCTCTTCACTTTATGGGCAAAGAAAAATGTAAATACCAAATAAACGTTATGGGTCCTGTACATGGAAGGTGTGCCCTCTCTTACCTGCTCTGGCAGTAACCCTGCCCTGGGAGACTTCTCTCCTGAGGCTTGTCTGCATTCCAGTGGTTGGGCTCCAGAGCTCGTTGTGGGTTGGAAAGCAGCAGGCAAGCATTGCGGGTGTGCAGACAGGTGCTGCTGAGGCAGGCTGGCATGTTTGATCTTTATCTTCTTCTGCAACAGATCAAGAAGAAGAAATGCATTAAAAGTCCATTTGTAATTCAGCATATTTTGGAATAGAGCAGCATTTACATGTGGAGAGCCCCAGTGCTTTCCTGCTTTTCCCTGCTTTGTGAAATCCATCCTGGCGTTGCTGTGTGGACATCACAGTAATTGGATGACTCTAAGAGCTTCATGCATTTTTAATTTTCTTCTTTTCATTGCTTTTATCTAAAATTAAGTTCATTAAACATGAGATTTTCTTTCGAAGGGAGAAACCAGGGGACATATTAAAAAAAAATGCTGTTCATCATGATGACAAGTTCAAAAGCAGAAACCAGCACCCCAGTTAAAGTGTGCTGTGCCACAGCCCCATGTCTCCCCACTCAGCCCCCAGTCTCTGCACCCCCTCCCTCAAAAACAACTTAAAAATGGTAACAACATTGGATTTAATAAAAACACATAGGCTGAGAGCTCAGCAGTTTGAAATAATGGTTCGCAGAAGGCTTGGAAATGAGCTGAAACCTTTGGTACTGCCAGCTGTGGTGGGTTACAGTCCAATGAGGTGAGGGTGCAGCCTGGAATGTTCTTGGAATTGGGAAATTGGCTGCACCAAGGATGGAGCTGGGTGAGGTTTTCCCTTGTGCACTGCAGGCTCAGTGTGGCCCCAGAGAGCTGAATCGTCTGAACCCAACACATGAGGGCTGGAGTGTTATCACTCCTCCCTGCCTTTTCCTGATCATCCCTCAGTCCTGGTAACTCTGCACGTCCTACCCCTCTGCTAAATGTCAGCTCCCCAGTGTCCCACCACAGGCAGGCTGTAGCTGTGGGATGGCTCAGGGAATGTCAGCCCGTGGTTCAGGTGGAAAAGTCTCTGCCCTGTGACACTGCCTCAGCATCGCGTGTCTGTGCAGCTCTAAGCTCTTCCTGAGTGACTCCTGGCTGTTGATGTCTGCTGGCATGACACCAGTCTGTGGGGTTTCCATCCCTCAGGCCGGCTCAGCCTCAGCCCCAGACACGCGGCCCGTGACAGGTGACAGATGGCTGCGGGAGCTCGGCGGGGCCACCTCTGCCTCTCGGTGTCGGAGCGATAGCCGAGTTCCTCCGCAGCATTATTTGTTACATTGTGCACAGACTCATTAGATGCAAAATACCCTGCCAGTCAACTTGCCCCTGCTCCTTCACAGCTGTCACGCTGCAGCCGGGGACGATGGCAGCTGATGGTGACGGACAGGGGGCCTGAAGTCAATACAGCCCAGGCAGATTTCCATCGGCACGCCACTCATCTCTGGAAAATACCCTCATGGGAAGCCTTCCCCGTTCCTGCTGCGGATGTGCAGTGACACGGCGCTCCGTGCACTTCTCATGGACACACAGCAAGGAGGTGGGACCCAGGCTCCTGCCCCTGTGCGCCTGTTGATGCTGTGACCAACTTCTCAAGGAATTGTTTGTTGCAGTATTAATTTTTCCAGCGCTTGTTTACCCAAGTAATTATTAGATAAGACGATCATGTTTCATTTGCGTCCGCCAGCCTTCTGTTTTCTTTGGCATTATCAGAAAAACAACTGATTGTCTATCAATACAAACAAAATGTTAATGCTAAGCTGCTGTACTCCGTACAAAATTCCAGGAGGAGAAGCACTACAATAGGAAGCTTCAATCAGGGAACACTTTGTAAGGAACAGATAAAGGACAATCTTCAGCTGATACCACAGGTGTGGTGCCACTACAAAGTTGCTGGGGAAATTTATTCAAGTCACAGATTTTATTGAGAGGAACGACAACAGAAAACGGCTTAACAACAGCCAAGTGAGGATAAGAATAATGAGAGACACAACACTGGGTTAATTTGTTCTACAGAGAATTAGCCCAGTACCAAGGTTCCCCTCCGCTCCCCAAATCGGCAGCGTTGACTCAACAAGCACTGCTGAGATTTTGTTATTTTTGTTAATGATTCCCGGGCTGCTTTTCCCTGTCCTCGGCCCCGTCCCTGCCCTCCTGACTGAGCTGCTGTGCGGCGCCGGGACACAGTGGAGCGCAGGATCCGCCTTGTGTTAATCCCATTTAATACCCCAAGGTTTAATTCCATTTCGGCGCCGCCAAACGGCCACAAATTAATGGTATTTGCTTATGCCACGGGCAGAGTGAGGGGACGGGGGCTCTTTACCTCGTGCTGCTGTCACGGATCATGCTGGCTGTGTCTAGAACATCCCCTCGGAGCGGACAGAGTGGCCGTGCCCGCATCACTCCTGTTGTTGCAAAACATGGGATATGTCAAGATTATCTTAAATCAGGGTGTTCCTTGATGGACATCGTGATCTTTGTGTACTTTCAGTCCTAATCAGCAAGAAAGAGGACCTGATGAGTGGGACAGGAACAGCTGCATCCTGTAGTCAAGGGCATCCAGGAACTGCCAAGTTTTAAGGATACAGTGAATCAGGATGTTAATGTCTGTTCCATGTATACATTGCTAACTTGGCAAAACACTCCTGGTCCGACTATCCTGTAGCAGAACTCTGCTCACTGTGACACTAAAAGTCACGCCTGCAGGTCAGAAAGACCCTGCCCGGGTGGAAACCCTTCCCCTGTGGAAACTCTTCTCTAGTAGAAGACCTCTGCCTGTGGAAACACTTCCCCTGAGGGCACAGAGGAGCTGGCTGGGGTTGTGTGACTTGCCTGGGAGTCACTGCTGGGTGGGGACAGGGGGCTGTGCTCAGGAAGGTGCTACCTCTGGATTCCCGTGGATTCCTGATGGTGTGGAGCACACCAGCCCTGGGGCTGGACAGCACTGGAATAAACACTCCACATCTCTGGAATCTGGAATCTGGCACCTCCCCAGGGCTCAGCGGAGGGTTTTGGCCCGTGGAACTGCTCCTTCAGGCTCTCAGTGGCTGCAACTTGTCCCAGCCGGAGCCTCAGGGCACGTCTGACCTCAGGCCGCGCCTTTTCCTCCTCTGGGGTGTCACTCTTGTTTCCCCAGGCTTTGCTTGTCCCCAGGGGCTGTCCCTGCAGGTGTCCCGGGGGCTGTGGGGCCATGAGGCAGTGGGTCCCTCACAGATCCCACAGAGATCCCTCACAGATCCCTGAGATCCCTTACAGAAAGAACCCCCTGACCCCTCAGAGCTCCCCCACAGAATCCTCACAGAACCTTCAGAGATCCCCCACAGAATCCTCACAGACCCTCCTGGTCCCTCACAGACTGCTCACAGATCCCTCATAGACTCCTCACAGAGCCCCCTCAGATCCCTCACAGACCCTCCACATACCCCCTACTGACCCCTCAAAGGTCCCTCAGACCCCTCAGATACCCTACTGACCCCTCAAAGATCCCTCACCGATCCCTCCTGGTCCCTCAAAGACCCCTCAGAGATCTCTCTCAGAGCCCCCAGACTCCTCATATACCCCTCAGAAATCCCTCAGAGAGCCCCCAGACCCCTCACTCACCCCCCCC